>JAWVWN010004099.1:0-42932 GCA_037367305.1 Phrynocephalus vlangalii | reverse complement strand
CACAGCTCCCGCTGTCTTAAGAAAGCTCAGAATATTGTAGGAGATATTTCTCATCCTGGTCACTCTCTGTTTGTACCACTACCATCAGGCAGAAGGTACAGATCTATTAGAACAAGGACGGAAAGATTCAAAAATAGTTTTTACCCAATAGCATTATCCATGCTAAATTCTGTTAAAAATTAAGTTGACGGGTAATATTGGTGTTGAATGTGTTACATATATATCGTATGGGTGTATGGCTGTTGTTGTTTTTTAAATTGTAGTTTTTATGGATTGTATAGGAATGTTGCTAGGTGAAAGAGTGTAGGGATGTGGGTATGTTTGGTTTTTATGTCAGTTTTAAATGAGTGTAAGTGATGTTTTGGCATGTGAATGTTGGAGTATGTGTATGGATGGTTTGTTTTTAAATTGTAGATTTTACATCTTGGATTTTTATGCTGGGTTGTGTGAATGACTGACTGGATGGCACTTTTAATCTCGTTGTATTTATACAATGACAATAAATTGCATTCCTATTCCTATTCCTATTCCTATTCCTCCCCCACCAAAGACTGAATTTCCCGGAACTTATTAACTTCAAACTTATTCCTGACAGCTGACACAGTGCTGCTCACTTTGATAAGAGGTTTTTTTTTTTTGTAACGTGGACAATTGTAAAAAAAGAGAGAGAGAAAACACATACACCTTTTATTTATTTATTTTTACAGCTTACATGGCGCCCACTACCCAAAGGTCTCTGGGCAGCTATTTATTCCTACTTTTATTGAAAAGACACAAAATGCAAGTAAATATTTGGATTCGAAAGGAAACAAATCGTAACCTAGTGAAATTCTTACCTAAAATTGATACATAAATACCAAGAGTGGTACCTTGCAGGACGAACTTCAATTATGCATATTCATCTTCTCTAAATTTACATTCCCCCCCTGTTATCACCCCTCCCCCCCATTTCATTATTTTCCGTCTTTTTCTCCCAGCCAAGGGAACAAAGTTTGAAGCTTCCAGTTAACGTCTTCCTTCTCCCATCCACCTTCGATACTCAGTCCATTTCTCCTTGATTTTCTCTATTCTGTCTTCCCACGGCATATCTTGATCAATAGTAGAAATTACATCTGATTGAATAATTTCAAACAAATAGTCGTGCCATTTATTATCTTTCCAGCCTGTCGCTATGACTGCTTCACCTGCTAACACCATTATGGCCTTTAATAATTCTACAGGCTGCTTCTCTACTGTATCTATTCCCATTGTACTTATACACATTAATTCAGCATCTAGTTTTAGATTTATTGGGAATGATTTATTTTTTAAACAATATTTTCCCAAAATTTTGGGAAACATTCCCGCCACATATGAGAGTACTACCCTTATGTTTTCTTACAATGCCAACAATTGGAATTTAGTCCTGAAAACATATTAGCTAACATGGCTGGGCTTCTACACCATCTGGTAAAACATTTCAATTCTAGTTCCTTACATTTGTATACAGTTGTTCCCCACACTTTCGCCGTTCATATACTGCAGTCCCGGTATATCGTGGGTCTGCAGTATATGGGGGGGGGGAAAGGCCCCCTGGGGTAAGGAGGAAAGGCCTTCCCAGGCCCGTCAGAGGCCCCCAAAGTGATTCCCCGCAAACCGGAAGTGACCGCCGGATCACTAGAAAGCACTTTGGGGGCCTCGGAGGGTCCGGGAAGTCCCTTGCAGGGCCGTTTGGAGCAGCGCCAGGCCTGGGGTAAGTACAAGAGCCCCCAGAGAGTCCTCCCAGTCCCAACCTGACCCAGCATCCACATATTGCGGATTTTCAATGATCATAGGTCGGGTCGGGTCGGGTCCCTATCCCCCACAATAGGTAGGGGTTTACTGTACTGTAGTTTTATTTTGGTAATTCCATTCCTAAGTCTTACAGTTCAAGAGGACACCGGCATGGTTAACGAGTGGAGTTAGAGAGGCTCTAAAGCACAAGGAGAGGTCTTTCTGTAAATGGAAATCCTTCCCAAATGAGGAAAATAAAAAGGAACACAAACTCTGGCAAAAGAAATGCAAGAAGATGATAAGGGCAGCAAAGAAAGATTTTGAGGAACGCATGGCTAGCAATATAAAGGGTAATAATAAAAGCTTCTTTAAATATGTTAGAAGTAGAAAACCTGCCAGAGAACCAGTTGGCCCTCTGGATGGTGAGGGAGGAAAAGGGGAGGTTAAGGAAGACTTGGACATTGCAGAGAAATTGAATGAGTTCTTTGGATCTGTCTTCACGACAGAGGACCTTGAGCGGATTCCACTGCCTGAGACGCCCCTCTTGACTAAAGAATTAAATCAAATACAGGTTAAAAGAGAGGAAGTTTTAGGACTAATTGATAATTTGAGGATTAACAAGTCACCGGGCCCAGATGGCATCCACCCAAGGGTTATTAGGGAACTGAAAAATGAAATTGCAGATCTCTTAACGGTTATATGCAACTTGTCTCTTAAAACGGCCACAGTGCCGGAGGACTGGAGGATAGCAGATGTCACACCAATTTTTAAAAAAGGAAGGAGGGGGGACCCGGGAAACTACAGGCCAGTTAGCCTTACATCTGTCCCAGGGAAGATGGTGGAAAGCCTCATCCAAGAGAAAATCTTAAAACACATAAAAGAACAAACCTTGCTGAGAGAAAATCAGCATGGCTTCTGTAAGGGTAAATCTTGTCTGACAAACCTGTTAGAATTTTTTGAAAAGGTCAACAGGCACGTGGATTTGGGTGAACCGGTGGATATAGTCTATCTGGATTTTCAAAAGGCTTTTGACACAGTCCCTCACCAAAGGCTGCTGAGAAAATTGCAGTCAGGGGATAAGAGGACAGGTCCTCTTATGAATTGAGAACTGGTTGAGATCCTGGAAACAAAGAGTAGGTGTCAATGGGAAATTTTCACAATGGAGAGAAGTGAAAAGCGGTGTGCCCCAGGGCTCTGTCCTGGGACCGGTGCTTTTCAATCTGTTCATAAATGACCTGGAGACAGGGATAAACTGTGAGCTGGCGAAGTTTGCAGATGACACAAAACATTTCCGTGTGGTAAAAACCAGAGAAGATTGTGAACAGCTCCAGAAGGATCTCTCCAAATTGGGGGAATGGGCTGAGAAATGGCAAATGCGTTTTAATATAACCAAATGTAAAGTAATGCATATTGGTGCAAAAAATCCAAACTTCATCTATCAACTCATGGGCTCTGAGTTATCCGTGACGCATCAGGAAAGAGATCTAGGTGTGTTGGTGGACAGCTCTATGAAGGTGTCTCCCCAATGTGTGGCAGCGGTGAAGAAGGCCAATTCCAGGCTAGGGATTATCAAAAAGGGGATTAAAAATAAAACAGCGAACATTATAATGCCATTATACAAAATGATAGTAAGGCCGCACCTGGAGTATTGTGTACAATTCTGGTCACCGCATCTCAAGAAAGACATAGTGGAACTGGAAAAGGTGCAGAAGAGAGCGACTAAAATGATTACTGGGCTGGGGCACCTCCCTTATGAGGAAAGGCTAAAACATTTGGGGCTCTTTAGTCTGGAAAAAAGGCGCCTGAGGGGGGATATGATTGAGACATACAAAATAATGCAGGGCATGAGTCAAGTGGATAGAGGGAAGCTCTTCTCTGTCTCCCAGAATACCAGAACTAGGGGACATACACTCAAATTGAGGGCTGGGAGAGTAAGAACTGACAAAAGAAAATATTTTTTCACCCAGCGCGTTGTAAGTCTATGGAACTCCCTGCCACAGGATGTGGTAATGGCATCTGACCTGGATGCATTCAAAAGGGGATTGGACAGATTCCTGGAGGAAAAGTCCATCACAGGTTACAAACCATGATGGAGATGTGTAATCTCCAGGCTTTAAACCAGGGTACTTCAAGGGCCAGATGCAGGGGAGTAGTATCAGGAGACAGATATCTAGTCTCATGCGTTCCCAAACGCATCTGGTGAAGCCGCTGTGAGATACAGGAAGCTGGACTAGATGGGCCCTTGGCCTGATCCAGCATGGCTCTTCTTATGTTCTTATGTTCTTATGAGTCATCTTCCTTCATTTAGAGTCTGTGGCTGCCTTTGTGGTGTGTGGGGGTTTCAATATTTCCATTTTTCTTTCACTGCTTATATGGTGAGGTGGGTGAGGGGTTTTAACTCCTTTAAATGACCCTGAGGAGTCATAGCATATAAATGCATGAAACCAATCAGCAAAGAAATAAAAACATTCTTGAGGAGGTATGCCTTGGGGGAGAGGCAGCTTCTTTCGAGGGGGATGGGCTCGCATCAGGGCAACCAAAACTTACCCTTCTTCCTCTTTAACCAGGACTCAAAGGGAACCCTTACCTGGACGGACCTCGTTCCCAGGACCCCAAAGGGATCCCCTCAGGCAGGGATCCCCGTCCTGGATTCAGTAGATCTCCCGCTTGTGGGGGAGGGGGGAGAAATATAGAATCACCTCTTCAAAGGATCCAGGCAGCTGAAAAAAATCAAAGTAATAACCGGAAGTCCAGGCTGGGATTTTTAACAGGAAGAGGAGGAGGAGGAGGAATTGGGGTTTTTTGTGGGTAGGTGGTGGTGGGGGGAGAATTTCCTTCTCTCTCTCTCTCTCTCTCTCTCTCTCTCTGTCCTCTCCCCACCCCTCCAATTCCTTCTCCTGGTCTTTTTCCTGAATGTCCTTGGTTTTCTTTTCTTATGGGGGGGGGGGAGGCACCCTCGCCTCCTCCTTCCACAACCCCCCTTCTAAAGACCCCCCACCATGGCACAAGCCCCCCCATCATCCTCCCCCTCCCTCTTCTTCATGTTTTTCCTTGCCCCCTATTTTTGGCGGTCCCTAAAAGCTTCGTCTGCCCTTTTTTCCTTGCAGGGGAGGGGGAAGAGATGTAGGGAGGAGGGTTTTTTGGGGGAGCTGGATCTGCCCCCCTTCATTCATTTCCCCCCTTTCCCTCCCCCTCCCTCTTCCTTCCAAATCAAAATAGGGGGAGCTTAGGGGGTTGCTTAGAGGGGGGAGGGAATTTAACGCCTCCTTCTCTCTCCGGATCCCCAAAGGAGTGTGCAGTGTATGGGGGGGGGCTCTTCCCTTCTGGGAACCCCACCAGCACCCCCATCACGAATTTTAACAACCCCCCTCCTCCCCCCAATTCCCTTCCAGCCTCCATTCCCCCCAATGGCATTGCAACACCCCCATTACACAACCCTCCTCCTCCTCTCCAGAGCGTTTTTTGGGGCAGGGGGGGGAGAAATCCTGGCGCAGAGCTGCCCCACCACCATCACCCCCTTTCCTGCCATTTTGGGAAGAGGGACTCACTGCCTTCCTCCCCCCCCCCCACTTGGAGTACTGAATCATTCCCCCCCCTTTCTCTCTCTGCCTTCCTCCCTTCCTCTTCCTCCTCCTGGGGGGGGGGTCCTCCTGAATTACCAAGAGGAGGAGGAAGGAGCGAGGGAGGGAGGAAGAGGGCCCACGAGGTCTTTTTTCTTGCGGGGGGGGGGGGAGGACAGATATATAGGGAAGGAGGAGAGGGGTTTTTTTTGCCTGGATCTGCCCCCCTTCATTCCTTCCCCCCTTTCCCTCCCCCTCCCTTCCAAATTTAAATGGGGGAGATCCCCAAAGGAGTGTGCAGTGGGGGGGAGTCTTGTCTCCTGGGCCACACACACCCATTCCAGGAGGGTCCTTCCTCCCCCCCTCCCTCCCCCTCCCCCTCCCAATAACCCCCCCTCCTCCTCCCCTCCAATAGCATTGCAAACCACCTAACTGCACCACGCACCTCCTCCTCCTCCTCCTCCTTCTTCTGGGGGGTCTCTCTTTTCCTCCTCTCCTTCTAGCAACCACAGAGGAGAGCCTTCTTTTGGGGGGGTTGGTTATAGCCTCCTGGAGAACAGGCCCCTCCCTGGGAGCCTTTCGCTTCCTGCCACTCTAGGAAGGGGGACTCGCTGCCCTCCCGCCCCCCCCTTTGGAGACCAAATACTGCCCAGCCCCCAAAAGTCCGGGGAAGGGAATGGGGGGGGGGTCCAGCATCTGCCTCCTCCTCTTCCTCTTCTTCTTCTGCCCCATTTCAGGTGCTAAGTGGGAGGGGGTAAGTGTGTGTGTGGGGGGGGGACTTCCTTCTCCTTCCCTCCAGAGCCCCCCCTTCCCTCTTTTCCTACAAATCCCAGAAGTTCCCAAACTTTTTTCTCCCTTGCCCAATTCTTTAGTTTCTTATCGGTGGACGCCCCCGCCCCCCGCCCACCTAACACTGATTTTTCCGGAACTTGTTAACTTCCAATGTGCTGCTCACTTGGGGAGGAGGGGGTTTTATTTTATTTTTTTGGGTAGTGATACCTGTGTATATGTGACCCAAAAGCACCCTCTCTCTGGCCGGATGGATGGTAGAACAAAGGCCTGATCCCTCTTGCTTTACAGATCTTACTTCTTGGTGGGATCATTTCCACCTTGGCCTGTAGGATTGGTCAGAGTTCTCAAGTACCCGCGATTCACACCTTCCGCTGCCCCTCTTCTTAGGAAGGCCAGCCAGGAGGGAAGGCTCAGTCTGGTAACAGATACATATCAAGGGAATAAACGGAATTTATTCCAGACACTATGGCACCTTCCCAAAGGGGAAACCATGATTAAGGGGAGAAAAGGACGCCCCTTCTTTCTAGGAGTAAGGGACAGCAGCGGTGGTAGTAGTGTGGACAACCAGGCAGCCAGCTGGGCAACCCAACTGGAAGCTCGGGGGGGGGGGGGAGGCTTCCTCCTCCTCCTCCCACTCTGCCCTCTGCCTGCCCCCTGCTTCCACCACCCCTTCCACTGCTGTGGGGATGCACGGACAAGACCGTCCAGCCGATCACCAGCATCACCACCAAAAGGGCCAGAGTGGCAGGGCCAGGTGGAGGCAGCCAGGAGCCAGCGGGCAGGGAGGGCTGGGCTGCGACTCTTCCTTGTCTGTGGGTGTTGGTGGGGGCGGGTGGGCATTAGAGTGTGCTCGTGTGGGTGTGCATGTATGGGGCAGGCATTTGTGTGGGTGGGTGTAGGTGCGCGCACGCGGCCACCCACATGTGCTCTTTTTGTGTGTGTGTGTGTGTGTGTGTGTGTGTGTGTGTGTGTGTGTGTGTGTGTGTGTGTGTGTGTGTGTGTGTGTGTGTGCACATGCTCTTTCAACCTTTCCCGCGCTGATGATGTGGGGGCAGAGCAGCAGTGAGGAGTGCTTACATGCACGTGTGGGTACTTCACAATGCAGCCCGCTGGGACATGCAGATAGAATCTGTGCCAACTTTTGCCAACAGTGTCCCTTTACATTCTAGAAAGGACAGAAAGAACAATCTCTACAGAAACAGGTGTCACAATGGGTGTTTTCTGTTTTTATATAATTACATTTTATTTATTAAAATTATAAAAGTACAGTACAAAACATAAAACTATATACAGTGAAGGGGAAAAGCAAATCGGACAAAAATTAAAAAAAACATGCAACCCCCCCACCCCCACTCAGGACTTTAAAAAAAATTACAACTCTGTAATGTTTTTTAAAATTTGATATTATAGATATAGAATTTACTTATTTATTTATTTTTGAGTACTTTTATTGTTTATTAAAATTATAAAACTACAATACAAAAATACAACAAAATACTGTAAAGGAAAAGAAAACATTAAAACACACTCTAATATGACAAAAATATAACAAATCTAACAATAAACCCTGTGCAACCCCCCCCTCTTGGGACTTTAGCAAAATTACAGCTCTCATGGTACTGACCAGCCCATTTCCCTTCAGCAATACAATGAATCTTTTCCGGCTGCATACTCTTTGCCCTTTTGAAATACATATACCAACACTTTGTCCCATATTCCATTAAAGTCATTAGACTTTCTCAAGCCTTTCCTAATTTCAATTTCACAAGTCAATTTATCATTAGTAGCCAGATTCCATAAATCCTTATACCATTCCTCCAATGTTTTCTGAGTCACAAATCTGATACCAGAAACTGTTGAGTCCACGGAACTAGGCTCTGGAAAATCACCAGATCCAAGTTTCCAATAAAGGTCTGATGGGAAAGAGTTCAATTAAACTTATTCGCTTATTGGCTAAGAAAGGAACCACAAACCCTGCCTTGAGAGGCGAAAACAAGGGGTTGCCCCAAAGGAGCAGGGTCGGGGTGCTTTATAGGGTCTGGTGCACAGGGGGAGGTTAAAACAAAGGTGTACGTTTCAGGTATACAATAAGATACAAAATTAACCAATGCATGAGTGTCACGTATACAATCTGGCATATGATGCAAGCTTCAGGTAAACAAGGAAATACAAATTAACCAACAGTGTAAATCCCAAGGATACAAAACTGACAAATGGTGTGGCTCCAGGAAAACTGAATAATAGGTACCGCCGTACAAAGCAGAAAGTTAAAGCAGTGGTTCCTTGCAGCCATGCCGGCCACGTGGCCATGGACTTGCAGAACACTGTCTCTTCTGGCTTGAATACGGAGATGAGCACCGCCCCTAGAGTCGGACACGACTAGCACCCATTTTATTTATTTATTTATTTATTTATTTATTTATTTATTTATTTTTACAACTTATATGCCACCCACTACCCAAAGGTCTCTGGGCGGCTTCCAATCCAAGAATTAAAACAGTTAAAAACATCAAACAACAATAAATAATTAAAACAATAATAAAAACCTTATACTAAAATCATCACACTAAAAATGCCATCAGAAGACCCACAATCTAAATTGTATCAATTAAAAAACCCATGTGTGTGGGGAACCTTTACCTTTACCTTATTTATTTAGTCAGAATATTTTTACGCCACCTTTCGCCTTGGAAAAGGTGGCTTACAATCATGAGGGACGCTAGCCCGTCATCAGAGGGGAATGCATAGCTCCGTGGGGGTGCCAATTATCGAATTATAATGTAGCAACAGTGTAGGGATATCATTGCCCATATTTCTGAGCCCCAAGATTGGTCAAGCACAAAGGAAACTGAAGGCCAAGGAGGGCTGCTTGACATATATTTCCCGGCAGCCCCAGGACCGAAGCAGATACCAGAATGTGCTGAAGAAGGCCAGAGCAAACAGGATGGCAGATAACCAGGATATCAGGATACAGACCAGAAAGCCCTTTCCGTCCTTATCAGTAATCACTCACTAGCTAGGGAGCATTTCCCCCCACCCATGGATTCCATTTCCCCTGTCCATTGTCTATGTGTTTACTATGGTCTCACACATGAGGCTTGCATTCTTTCCCCCCACCGAGGAATGTTTCCCTGTATCTATTGTGCTTACTCTCTCTTAATAAAACACTGGGGCTCAGGCAGCAGGGGGGAAGGCTCAGAAGGAGAATCATCACTAGACAGAAGGGAGAATCATCATCACAGACTCACATGCACGCAGCTGATGCAGACACAGAGACACACACAGACATCCATGGAACCCTGACAGACAGACGAACAGGAATGCTGCCCTGAGCACCAGATATTGCACCCCGAAACTCTGTGTCCCGTGTGATTCGTAACGCAACACAACAGGAGGGCCAAAGTCCCTTCCATAATGATTTGAGTGCATCTAGAGTGACTGTCTGGGATTTCCTGGCTACTTCGCTTGCAGAGGCATCTGCTGCTGTTTTGTGAAAATTTCCCAGCTTCTGTAGCAATTTTTTTTAACAGTGCTCTCTTTTTCCGCGATCCCTAACACAACCACAATCAAGTGCTTCAAGCATTCTCTGGGTGGCTTACAATTTACTTGCGCAGAATACACACCCCTAATTTTAATAATGTTACCGACCTCAGCAAGAGAGAAGGCTGAGTCCACCATGAGCCTGCTACCTGTCATTGAGCCCTCGGGTGGGTGCAGAGGGGGGGGGACTTCGCTCACCCAGCTGTGCCCTCCTGGGTTCTCAGTCCAGGGAGCAGGCAGGTTGGAGGGTCAGAAGGGGGGTTGCCATTGTGTACAGGGATTCACTTCATGTCAGCAGGGCCTCAACATTGGTTCCGTCCGGGTTTGGAATGCCTTCACCTGCTGGTGGGTCAGCGGGACAGTTTTGGCATTGTGCTGGTCTACGGTGCTCCCCGCAACCCAGCTCAATCCATTCCAGAGTTCTCGGAGTTCATTGCTGCAGCACTGTTGAGGTCCCCTCGCCTTTTGGTTGTTGGGGACTTCAACGTGCAGGCAGGTGATGGGCTATCTGGTGTAGCTCTGGACTTCATGGAGTCCATGACCTCCATGAGTCTGTCCCAGCATATTTCTTGTCCCACCCACAGGTCTGGGAATACCCTGGACTTGGTATTTACCTCCATGTCGGGGGACTCTAATCTGGAGGTGGGGGACATTGTCTCCCTCCCTGTGTCATGGTCAGATCATCACCTACTGTCTTTTTCCATGTCAACCGCGGCTCCCCCCCCCGCGGGGATCTTCGCCCCCCTGTTTGGGCCCGCCCCCGTAGGCTTCTGGATCCGGCTCGGTTCCATGAGGCCTTCGGGGAGCTTCCTGGTGGCCTGGTTGGCTATCCGGCCGAGACAGCAGCTGACCGATGGTATGAGACAGCTTTCCGCGTCATCGACAGGATCGCCCCCAAGCGTCTCCTCCGCGGCAGAGCTCGACCTTCGCCATGGTTCACGGCGGAGTTAAGAGCAATGAAGCAGGAACGGAGGAGGCTGGAGAGCAGCTAGAGACGAAGCCGGACGGCGTTTAATAAGACTGCAGTCATTATCCAGACTAGGTGCTACTCTCGTGCGATCAGGGAGGCCAAAACATCTTATTACTCCCTGAAAATTGGTGAGGCCTCGGACCGCCAGGCAGAACTCTTCCGGGTGGTCCGAGACCTCACCAATCCTAGTCTGGTGAGGCCTCCTCCTACTGAGTTCAGTATTGAGAACTTTGCGGTCTTCTTTAGATCTAAAATAGAGGCCATCCGGACCGGCTTCGAACCCGGTTGCACTAGCCCTCCCTTGCCACCCCCTGTCGCTTCACCCCCTCGGTCTCCTCGATTGGTTGAGCTCAGGCCTGTTTCTTCTTTGGAAGCGTCCAGGGCTATTGCCCACTGCTGGCCCGCGCCCACCTCCTTCGACCCTGGCCTGCTTGGCTCATAAAAGCTGGTGGAGGGAGTATGCCTGAATGGGCTTCCATCATTGCCACCGCCTCCTTCAACGAGGGGGTCTTCCCCTCTCGTTTGAAGGAGACGGTAATAAAGAACATAAGAACATAAGAAGAGCCATGCTGGATCAGGCCAAAGGCCCATCTAGTCCAGCTTCCTGTATCTCACAGTGGCACCACCAGATGCGTTTGGGAGTGCATGAGACTAGATATCTGTCTCCTGATAGCACTCCCCTGCATCTGGCCCTTGAAGTACCCTGGTTTTAAGCCTGGGGAATTACACATCTCCATCATGGTTTGTAACCCGTGATGGACTTTTCCTCCAGGAATCTGTCCAATCCCTTTTTGAAGGCATCCAGGCCAGATGCCATCACCACATCCTGTGGCAGGGGGTTCCATAGACTAACAATGCACTGGGTGAAAAAATATTTTCTTTTGTCTGTTCTTACTCTCCCAGCCCTCAATTTGAGTGGAGGTCCCCTAGTTCTGGTATTTTGTGAGAGGGAGAAGAGCTTCCCTCTATCCACTTTACTCATGCCCTGCATTATTTTGTACATCTCAATCATATCCCCCCTCAGGCGCCTTTTTTCCAGACTAAAGAGGCCCAAATGTTTTAGCCTTTCTTCATAAGGGAGGTGCCCCAGGCCAGTAATCATTTTAGTCGCTCTCTTCTGCACCTTTTCCAGTTCCACTATGTCTTTCTTGAGATGCGGTGACCAGAATTGTACACAATACTCCAGGTGCGGCCTTACTATTGTTTTGTAAGACCATACTCAAAAAAACAGGCCTGGCATCGGATCAATTGGCAAGCTATCGTCTGATTGCCAATGTCCCCTTCATGGGCAAGGTTATCGAGAGGGTGGCCGCGATCTGGATACAATCGTTTTTGGAGGAACGACATTGCCTTGATCCATGCCAGTCCGGGTTCAGGCCTGGCGGGAGACTGAGACAGCTCTGGTCGCGCTGCAAGATGACCTAATCCAGGCGGCCGACAGGGGTTGCTCTACCCTGTTGGTTCTCTTGGATTTGTCAGCGGCCTTCGATACCGTCGACCACGGTATCTTACTGGACCGGCTCTCTGAGGTAGGTATCGGAGGCACTGTTCTCAGTTGACTCCGGTCCTTATTGGAGGACCGGCCCCAGTATGTGCAACATGGTGGAGAGCTGTCAGCCCCGTGGACACTCCCTTGTGGGGTTCCGCAGGGCTCGTCTCTCTCCCCCATGTTGTTCAACATATATGTAAGACCGCTGGCTGGGGTCATTCGGAGATTTGGAGTCTGCTGTCATCAGTATGCTGATGACACGCAGCTTTCTCTCTCCTTTTCCACCTCTGCAGTGGAAGCTGTCAGGACTCTCGACCAGTGTCTGGAGGCGGTAATGGCATGGACCAAGGCCAACAGGCTTAAGCTCAACCCCGAGAAGACCGAGGTTATGTTCTTCGGTAGTTCGCAGTCTGGCTATGGTGGCCCTCTCCCCTGTTTGGAGGGTGTTTCCCTCCAACTGGCGGAGAGGGTTAGGAATCTGGGCATGGTTCTGGATCCAGCGCTGTCCTTGGATGCCCAGGTGGTTTCCGTGACCCGAACCGCTTTTTACCATCTGCGCCAAATAGCCCAGATCCGCCCATACCCAGGCGGTGACTCCCTGAGAACAGTAGTGCAAGCGCTGGTGATCTCGAGGTTCGACTACTGCAACGCTCTTTACATGGGGCTACCCTTGACTTTCCTCCGGCATTTGCAGCAGGTACAAAATGCGGCAGCCAGGCTGGTGGCTGGTGTGCATCGCTACGACCACATCACCCCAGTCCTGGCTCGCCTGCATTGGTTGCCCGTTGCATACCGGATCAGATTCAAGGTCCTGGTTTTAGTTTATAAAACCCTCCATGGCTTGGACCCGGACTACCTGACAGAGCGGATCGCCCAGCGATCAACCTCGGCCCGTCCAGTCTGGCAGCCGCGAGCGCACTCGCTCCGGGTCGTCCCCCCTAAGAGGCCCGGAAAACTACCACCCGTAACCGGGCCTTCTTGGTGGCGGCCCCTTCACTGTGGAACAGCCTTCCTAGCGAAGTGCACTCTGCAGAGTCCCTGCTGGCCTTCCGCAGAGCCTTGAAAACTATGCTCTTCTGCGAGGCCTTTGGTGACCATGCTTAACTCAACACAATATCCTTTTTCCCCCCTCCTGCCATCTGCTGCCATCTGTTGCCTATTTTAATTAGCAAGTTGTTGTTGCGAGCTATACCGCTCCTATGCAAAGGGTGCTGTTTGTGTTTTTAAATTCTACTTGTTTGCCCTACATTGTAATTTTATCTTAGTTTGTTTATTGCATTTTATAAGATTATTGCTGCACTGGTCAGCTCGTTGTAAGCCGCCCAGAGTTCCCCCGGGAAGATGGGAGGGATACAAGTTCAAAAATAAGTAAATAAATAAAATAAATAAAACTTATTTATTTATTTAAGTACTTATATAATGCCCATCTTCCGGAGGAACTCCGGGTGGTTTAACAACAAAAAAGAAACAACAACAATAATAATAGCTAAATAACTACTGGAAAAAAGTCATTGGCGTGACGGCGGGGCAAAAAAAAATTAACTGTCGCCAAATGCGTGAGTTTTTGATGTGAACTAAGAGAACTACTCTGACTGTACATCTTTCCACATTCTAAGCATTCATATGGTTTCTCGACTGTATGTGTTCTTTGATGGGAACTAAGAGAACCACTATGACTGAAGCTCTTTCCGCATTCAAAGCATTTATATGGTTTCTCCCCTGTGTGACTTCTTTGATGTGCAGTAAGGCAATAGTTGCGACTGAATCTCTTTCCACATTCCATGCATTCATATGGTTTCTCCCCTGTGTGAGTCCTTTTATGACTATTTAGATGACTGCTACTTCTGAAGCTTTTCCCACATTCCATGCATTCATATGGTTTCTCTCCTGTGTGACTTCTTTGATGGGCAGTAAGGCTATTGTTTCTACTGAATCTCCTTTCAACATTCCATGCATTCATATGGTTTCTCCCCTGTGTGAGTCCTTTTATGACTATTTAGATGACTGCTACTTCTGAAGCTTTTCCCACATTCCATGCATTCATATGGTTTCTCTCCTGTGTGACTTCTTTGATGGGCAGTAAGGCTATTGTTTCTACTGAACCTCTTTCCACATTCCATGCATTTATATGGTTTCTCCCCAGTGTGAGTTGTTTGATGTGTACCAAGATGACCACGTTGACTGAAGCTCTTTCCACATTGCAAGCATTTAAATGGTTTCTCTCCTGTATGAGTCCTGTGATGGGAACTAAGGCCACAGCTCTTACTGAATCTCTTTCCACATTCCATGCATTTATATGGTTTCTCCCCTGTATGTGTTCTTTTATGGGAACTAAGATGACTGCTCCTACTGAAGCTCTTTCCGCATTCCATGCATTCATATGGTTTCTCCCCTGTATGTGTTCTTTTATGGGAACTAAGATGACTGCTCCTACTGAAGCTCTTTCCGCATTCCATGCATTCATATGGTTTCTCCCCTGTATGCGTTCTTTGATGGGATCGAAGGGAACTACTGTGACTGAAGCTCTTTCCACATTCCATGCATTTAAATGGTTTCTCTCCTGTATGAGTTCTTTGATGGGAACTAAAGGAATTGTTTTGTCTGAAGCTTTTTCCACATTCCATGCATTCATATGGTTTCTCCCCTGTATGCGTTCTTTGATGGGATCGAAGGGAACTGCTCTGACTGAAGCTCTTTCCACATTCCATGCATTTAAATGGTTTCTCCCCTGTATGGGTTCTTTCATGGGAACTAAGGGCTCTGTTGTCACGGAAGCTCTTTCCACATTCTGTGCATTTATATATTTTCTCCCCTGTGTGAATTGTTTCATGGGACCTAAGGGAACTGCTCCTACTGAAGTTCTTTCCACATTTCATGCATTCATAGGGTTTCTCCCCTGTGTGTGTTCTTTGATGGGAATGAAGGGCACTGTTCTGACTGAAGCTCTTTCCACATTCCATGCATTCATATGGTTTCTCCCCTGTGTGAGTTCTTTCATGGTAAGTAAGTCCACTGCTATGACTGAAGCACTTTCCACATTCCATGCATTCATATGGTTTCTCTCCTGAATGAGTTATTTCATGGGAACTAAGGCCACAGCTCTTACTGAATCTCTTTCCACATTCCATGCATTCATATGGTTTCTCTCCTGTATGTGTTCTTTTATGTCTACTTAGGTGACTGTTTCTACTGAAGCTCTTTTCACATTCTGAACATTTAAATGGTTTCTCCCCTGTATGTGTTTTTTGGTGGGAACTAAGGCTACGCTTCTGGATGAAGTTCTTTCCACATTCACTGCTTTTAAATTGCTTCTTCCCTGTGTGAGTCCTTTTATGAACAATAAGGGCACTACTATGACTAAAGTTCTTTCCACATTCATGATACTCATATGTTTTCTCCCCTTTGCTCATGTTTTTTAACAAAAACCAAGGTGAGTTTTCTGATGCTGCCACTTTCTAGTTTGTGTACTTTTCCACAATTTCTCCCATGTGAGATTTTAGATGTGAATGGAGGTTGCTCTTTTGGCTGAAACTCTTCATTAATTTATACAATTTTTCCACTCAACTTCAGAGTCAACTTCATTAGTCTTCCTCCTTACTGCCTTTCCATCTTTCATTCATTCATTTTATGCTGCAGACAGATTGCAGAGGTACATTGCAACACATTTGGGCTAATGGAACACTACTTCCTTACTTCCTCTTCATTTTTTTCCTAATCTGACCACCAGGGGTTCATAAATATTAGCCAGAGGTGAAATTTCCTGTGCTCCTGGCTGGCTTCCTTCCTGCCTTTTCCTCCTTTTGAGTGTCTAGATTTCCATTTCCTTTTTCTTGCAGGTTTTCCTAATTCTGATATTCCTGCAGTTTACCTGATGGAGAAAAAATTAGAGTGGATCTAACCAAAGCATTTGCATTGTCTTGAATTGTCATGGAAAGGTAAGAACCCAATAGTGGCACCAAAGCAAGCAGAAAGAGAAGGGAACTATCTCTGTGGATCCAATTTAGTGCTATTATCCAAGACAAATGTGGGAGAGGTCTAATTGGAATGATTGGGAAGCTAGGGAATACAGTGGTACCTCAGATAACAACTGCCCCAGATAACGAAAAATTCGGATAACAACTGCAAATTTCCGGGTATAGGGCTGCCTCAGATAACGAATTTTCCCTATAGGCTGCCTCGGATAACGAATCGCAATTCCTAGGTATAGGTCTGCCTTGAAGAACGAATTTTCTCTATGGGCTGCCTTCGATCATGAATCTTCCTATGGGCTGTCTCGGATAACGAATTTTCCCTATGGACTGCCTCAGATAATGAATTTTCAGCATGTATCAGTAAAAAAGTTATCCCAGGTGGCATTACATCTGGGACCTTTAAAGTGCACTTTTTAAAGAGTTTTGAGCAAAAAAACCAGGTGTCTGTGCCTTTTTCCTAGGCTCCAGAACGGATTAAACAGTTTCCCATTCATTCCTATGGGAAACTGCATTTCGGATAACGACGTGCTTCAGATAACAACTAACCTCGAAGAACGAATTACCGTCATTATCCGAGGCACCACTGTACTATGAAAAATGTAAGTACAGCAAAATACACAAATTAATCAATGTCTCAGAACTGAGGAAGAGAAGGAAATGTCAACTATAAGCACTCTGAACCTGAGCTTGGACACAAGCATTGTTGAGGTGCAAGGGCTGACATGTTTCAAGAAGGTTGAGGGCCATGTTGATGATTGTGTTGCTACTGGAAAGATCTCCCAAGCCTGGCAGATCTCAGCTGAGAAGCCAAACCAACTGAGTTCACTGGCCAACAGCTAGGAGGAGAGGAAATAAACACAAATCCATACCGGATTGGTTGTTGTTCGGGTGAACAAAGACAGAGGCCACTGAATATGCTACAGCCATAAGAACATAAGAACCATGCTGGATCAGGCCAAAGGCCCATCTAGTCCAGGATCCGGTATCTCAGAGTGGCCCCACCAGATGCATTTGGGAGCGCATGAGATTAGATATCTGTCTCCTGATACCACTCCCCTGCATCTGACCCTTGAAGTACCCCAGTTTTCAGCCTGGAGATTACACATCTCCATCATGGTTTGTAACCTTTGATAGACTTTTCCTCCAGGAATCTGTCCAATCCCGTTTTGAAGGCATCCAGGCCAGATGCCATCACCACATCCTGTGGCAGGGAGTTCCACAGACTAACAACGCGCTGGGTGAAATAATATTTTCTTTTGTCTGTTCTTACTCTCCCAGCCCTCAATTTGACTGGATGTCCCCTAGTTCTGATATTTTGGGAGGGAGAAGAACATCCCTCTCTCACGTTTACTCATGCCCTGTATTATTTTGTACGTCTCAATCATATTGGCCGTCAGGTGCCTTTTTTCCAGACTAAAGAGCCCCAAATGTTTTAGCCTTTCCTCATAAGGGAGGTGCCCCAGCCCAGTAATCATTTTAGTCGCTCTCTTCTGCACCTTTTCCACTTCCACTATGTCTTTCTTGAGATGCAGTGACCAGAATTGTACACAATACTCCAGGTGCAGCCTTACTATTGTTTTTTATAATGACATTATAATGTTGGCTGTTTTATTTTGAATCCCCTTTTTGATAATCCCTAGCATGAAATTGGCCTTCTTCACCGCTGCCACACATTGGGTAGACACCTTCATGGAACTATCCACCAACACACCAAGATCTCTTTCCTGATCCATCACGGATAACTCAGAGCCCATGAGTTGATAGATAAAGTTTTGATTTTTTGCCCCAATATGCATTACTTTACATTTGGCTACATTAAAACGCATTTGCCATTTCTCAGCCCATTCCCCCAGTTTGGAGAGATCCTTCTGGAGCTCTTCACAATCTTCTCTGGTTTTTACCACACGGAAAAGTTTTGTGTCATCGGCAAACTTGGCCACCTCACTGTTTATCCCTGTCTCCAGGTCATTTATGAACAGATTGAAAAGCACCGGTCCCAGGACAGAGCCCTGGGCTTCCTCCTGATAGCGAAGGCAGCGGCCGTGCTGCACTCCGCTTCTTTTATCTCAAAATTATTTACCATAATGGACTTTTTAATCTAAATATACATGCTACAAAGAAGTACTACAAAGAAGAATATACCTTGACACTAATTGCTACAAGAAGATAAATGCTACAAGGTTTTTTGCAGTAATTGCTCCGGCTTCTTTCCGAGCTCCACTGTGGTGGTGTTGCCTCAACCCCTGCAAGGAATTCTGGTGACAACTAACCATTTAGTCATTCAACCTCTCACTGTTTGTCATATTCTTCTGGATAAGTATATTTTTATTTTTATTTTATTTTTATTTTTACAAGGCCTGTTGCAATTACTGTGTTTTTCTGGGGGACTGCATTGTTATCTTCCTTAGAGATAAGCTCCACAGACTAGCAATCCCTAATAGACAGCAGCTGTAGCTGGTAGACTCTGGCCTGACCATTGTGAGGATTGCTGCGGGAGTGGCAGACTAGGCAGCTGAAACAGCTTGGAATTGCTTTGGAAATACGCCCGTCCCCTTGGCATTTTACCATTTATACCCAGAAGCAAGCTCTATCCTGCCTCTGAATATATTTTCTTGCTAAGATGTCAGAAGTCCTTGACCTCACTCTATCTCCACCAGTCCTTAAAAGGCTACAATCAAATACTCAGATTACGATCACACCAATTTCGGAACTAAGAACTAATAAACTGGGCAAAGATAGACATCATAGCAAGTCTACACATTTTGTAGAGTGCACCAATTTGTCTCATACAAAGACATCTGCTGGTGGTAACTCCAAGACTTCTGCTCCTGCTAAGACTTATCAAGCAACCTCTAGGAAGCTGAAACAAACAAAGATGACTGATTTTCTGTCACCATGCGAGACCCTGCTTAAATGCCCTGAGGTTATAACCCCCCCTTTACTAGACTTGCCTGACAGTATATTTATGGGTAGCCAACTCTTAGCAGACTATCAGGCAAGCTGTAACCTTTTAAACAGTACAGCCGATACAGACTTTGGAAAACCAATTAAAATGACAGACCCTAACCTTGATTTATATTTGAGAACATGCAATCTGGCATTATGTAAGGAGTTGTCTACCCCTGGGCCTGAGGTGATAAGTCATGGAAGTTTGTCAACACCTTTCACTGGTAACCTTACATTATCTGCAAGGCGACTAGATTCATGCTGCTCAAGTTCACTCTTATCTCCCAATGGCAGCAAACCTGAGGACTTGGATAACTATGGACTTAAAACTATATTACCAGAAATCAGGGACATATTAAAAGAGCTAAAACAACTAGTCACTTCCATAGAAGGCCATCTGAAGAAAAACAAAGCATCCCCAACGTCATATAAGGGTGACCATCTGGACAATGAACAGGGAGCATTTTTACAACCAGAGGGAGATAAGATGAATTATTATAGTTTATCACCAGGAACTATTGAAAAAATAAATAAACTCTCCCTTGAGGAATTACTACTGTGTGTGGGTCCTCAGCCGGAGGTGTTGGCTAACTCTGCACCCTCAAGATCTAGCCCTTCAGACCTCTCAGCTCCCAGATGTACTGCAGGTAACCCATGCAAAGAGGTGCAAGAGCAAGAGCCATCTACAAGTCTACAATTGTCAAGGAAGAAACATACCTTATGCCCAGCAAAGAAAGGAAAACAACTTAAACAACCTCAACAAGAGCCTAAACCCCAGGTGAGGAAGGTGCACCGAAAATTAACATCTAAGAAAGGAAGGAAAAGGAGAGGTTTGAACTTCAAGCCATTGTATAAGATATTAGAAGCCTCAGAGACAACTACGAAGGGCATTTCAAACAAGAACACCCAGCCTAAAGGTGGACAACCTTCTACCTGTCTTAATCCTGCTCCTTCGAGATTACCTCTGGATACCAGCCCTAAATACATGAGGAAGTCTGATCTACAATCCTCAATTTGTGATTCTCTGGGGCAAGGCCCCCGCTCTGATAATAGAGGCAATCGTCAGAGGCAGCCTCCTGAGGCATCACAGACTATTCCATCTTCCAGGAATTCCGATAGCCCATCAGAATACTCCATTCCTGTTATAATAGGGAACAGGTTTTACAACAAGAGACATCCTATCAGGGGTGGCAGATGGCATAACCAGGTTAAGAGACAGGGGCTCCTCTATGACCATCTGAATAAGGTGCCTGAATCAAGAAACGAACATTATCGTGTTTGACCCATTGGAAGATGTATCCTTTGTTGAGCCATATGAACAATATGTACAAATGTGTGAGGGGGGTGAGAAAATCCTTGTAAATGATGAATTTATTGTTATAGACAAAAGTGATAAAGTAGACTTAGTCAAGGCTCCTTGTTGCCCGGTTAGCAATGCAATTGTCGCTGCAGACTCCTCTTTACAATCAAAGAGCTCTGTGGTTAATTATATTTCATGGAACATTGCAGGTTGGCATGCTAAAGTATCAGATCCTGAACTTACTGAATTTCTCAGGGAATTTGAAATAATAATGTTACAAGAAACATGGGCTCTGGATGACCTGGCACTGAACGGATATGAGGCGTATTGCTTAAATGCCTCACCCAGTAATAAGGGTGGGAGGCCTCAGGGGGCCTAGCTACATTTTTGTCCACCCAGTTACAGGCCACTGTGCTATCTTGGGAATCCTTAAATAACATAGCCACTGCACTGCTCCTAAGAATTGCTGGGGACTTACTGTTGCTTGTAAATGTCTATGCTCCATACCAACGAACCCATGAGCAAGTAGACGCCTTATGGATACAGTTGGAACAATTCATTAAGCTACTTTTAAAGCTACACCCTGGAGCTTATGTTCTAATGGCTGGGGATTTTAATGCAAGAATTGGTAATAATAATGCTGCTCTTCTAAAACACTATAAATCAATAATCCCTGAAACTTTTACCCCCCCTCCTAAATTTTATTCAAGACAATCTAAAGACTGTGGTTTTAACTACTCTGGTTGGGGGTTCTTAAAGATGGTAATAGAGTTAGAATTAGTTATTTTAAATGGAAGTACCAAAGGGGATTGCCCTGGAGAGTACACCTTTATCTCTACACGAGGAGCTTCCACAATTGACTATGCACTGATCTCTAGAGAATTGGCTGACTTTATTATAACTTTCGAAATAAAATACCGGAGTGAAAGTGATCATCTGCCTATAACAATAAAGTTGTACTGTGACCAAAATGTGCTAGTGGAGGGCATCCCAATTCCTCCATAGCAGCCAATATGAGGAAAATACGAATAAGGTGGTCCGATAAGCAGTCAGCCAGTTTACAGAATCTAATAGCCACTGATCTATATCTGCATTACAGCAATAATATCACCATGGCCAGCTCTGCGGAGCAAGCCCTAAAGATATATGATAACCTGGTAGAGTCCTTGCAACCTCATTTAACTTACAAAACTGAACGTGCTTCATTTTGTACGTCCCACTCTAAACATTGGTTTGATGCAGAGTGTAGAGCACTAAAGAATGAGTTATTGGATACCTATGGTGTCTACAAAAGGCAAAATCCAGGAACTATTCCGGATAACTGGTTTCAGTGTAAGAAAAGATACAAATCCTTGATCAAAACCAAGAAACTTGAGGCCCAGAGGAAGGCCTGGGAGTCCTTGCTAACTGCTGCTAACATTGGAGACTCAGCCACCTTTTGGAGGATAGTCTCCAGGGGAACCTTAACTTTTATTCCCAAAATAGATTACCATATAATGCCCACTGTCTGGGAAGAATTCTATGACAGGCACTATGCAGCTCCTCATTCCCATATGCGGATCTGCCTAACTGATTTAGAAAGCCTCCCTAAGTGGCCTCCAGTTACTCAACAAGAAATATTTATGCTGATTGATAGACTAAAACCAGACAAAGCCCCCGGACCAGATTATATTCCCTCGGATTTTATCAAAACGAATGCTGAATGGTGGGCTCCCATTCTAGCTTCTCTGTTTACATGGATTGATAGATCAGGCTGTATTCCAAAAGACTGGGGACTAGCTATAGTGGTCCCAATTTATAAAAAAGGAAATAGGAAAGACCCTGCCAATTACCGTCCAATTAGTCTGTTAAGCACCATCAGTAAATTATACGCCAGGCATCTGCTGGAAAAATTGCAGGACTGGTTACAGGTGGAAAATATTCTTGCAGATGAGCAAGCAGGATTCAGACAGGGAAAATCTACAATTGATCAGTGCCATGTTTTACATCATTTAGTTAGTAAGTATGCATCAAACAGAAGTGGGGCTGTTTATGCTGCCTTCATAGACTTTAAATCTGCTTTTGATTTTATTTCTCGAGATAGACTGTGGCTAAAGCTAGAGACCATGAATATTGACAAACGATTACTTTTGTTAATGCGTCTCTTACATGAACATTCCTGTTTACAGGTCCTTTGCAATTCTAATGGGATTTTATCAAATCGGGTTCATGTTCGTAGGGGTATACGGCAAGGATGCATTCTGGCTCCCACCTTGTTTAACCTATATATTAATGGAATTGTCGAGAGCCTATCTAACATAGATTTTCATCCACCTAAACTGGCATCCCGCCCAGTCTCTATACTCTTGTATGCAGACGACGCAGTGCTTTTGTCAACTACGTGTGTCGGATTCCTCCTACTGTACACAAGAATTGTTAGAAATCAATTATACCAAAACCAAAATAATGGTTTTCAGTAGAAGAAGAATTAAGCACAAATGGTCTCTTAATGGTCATCAGATTGAACAAGTTCAGCAGTACAAGTACCTAGGCATAACATTCCAGTCGTCCGGTGCTTGGTCTGCACACATCAAGTATGTAGCAACAAGAGCACAAGGGAATGCTAAAGTCATAAGTAAGTTTCACAACACGACTGGAGGAAAACATGTTCCTTCAACTTTACAAGTTTTTAGGGCAAAAATCATCACCCAAATGCTCTACGGTTCACAGGTGTTCGGTTATGCTAACCTGAAACCCCTGGAGATCATTCAAACCAGTTTTGTAAGAGCTATCTTGGGGGTTCCCTTATGTGTGCCCAATTTTTTGCTCCGCCTAGAGGCTGGACTTATTCCTATTGTAGCATTAACTAACTTTTTGATGGTCAAACACTGGCTCAAACTTACCTTCCTTTCGGATGGCCTAACCCCTCTGATCTTACTAGATAAATTCCAATCACAATGGAAAGTACTAATAATAAAAGTGATAAATAATATAGGATATTCCCCCTGTGCCCTCCAAGCAATGGGTTATTGTAAAGCCATTAATGAGGTGAAGATACGAATTAGAGACATAGCTTTACAGAATCATATTGCTCTGGTTCAGAAACTTGATTTCCTAAAGAAATCTGCATTCACTGTGTCTCCTTACCTGGACAGGATTGTATCCTCCTCCTCCAGGAGAGCTTTTACCTTGGCGCGGTTTAATGTCCTTCCCTCCAAGTTTTTGGAGGGGAGATATCAAGGTTTACCATTAACAGACCGTAATTGTCCATGCACTAATGATCACCTGGAAACTGTGGAACACGTTCTCTTATTCTGTACTTATTATCAAGACCTACGTAGAGAACTTATTTCCCCTATTATAGGCAAATTCCCTGGGAGGTCAATAGATTTTTACTTGCATCTGCTCCTTTCTGATAAATGTTATCAAATAACCAAGCAGGTTGCCAAATTCTGTGCAGTAGCACTAAGGGTTCGAAATCAGATTACAAATGGAGATAAAGAATATTAATACTCTTGTCTTAATGGTTGCTAAAATTTAACTGGTACTTTTTATCTACCAATTTTATCTACCAATTTTATCTACCAATTTTATGTACTAATTAAAATTTTAACCCGTATTTTTATCTACCAATTTTATCTATCAATTTTATCTACCAATTTTATGTACTCATTGAAATACTATCCTGGAATACACATTGATGCTATGCATGTTGTTGCTATATCTGTCCAGTTTGGCCATTGGCCGTAAATAAATAAATAAATAAATAAATAAAAACGCATTTGCCATTTCACAGCCCATTTCCCCAGTTTGGAGAAATTCTTCTGCAGCTCTTCACAATCTTCTCAATTTTTTACCACACAATGAGCTCTTCCTTCTTTGTGGTATGCACTTGTGCTGGGCCTCTATTACCATTGTTTTAAACAGGCTCCATGCACTCTGAAGAGATTGGATTTTTTTATCTTCCCTATCATTGTTTTTCTAACTAATTTCCTCATCTGAGGGAAGTCTGCCCTTCAAAAATCAAGGGTTTTTGTGTCTGATTTGCTTGACACTATTCCTCCATCGTGCATGGCAAAGGAGATTGCAGCATGGTCACTGTTCCCCAGAGGCTCAGTGACATTCACATCCCTGACCAAGTCCTGAGTATCACACAGTATTAGATCCAAAGTTGCCTGTTCTTGGGTGGGCTCCATGACAAGTTGCTCTAAGGCACAATCATTCAGTATGTCGAGAAACCCGGTTTCTTTCTTGCCTCGAGCTCGCATTGGCCCAGTCAATGTGGGGATAATTGAAGTCCCCCATGATTACTATCCTATCCCTCTGAGACACCTCCATGATTTGTCTCCTCATTTCAAGGTCCCCTTGAAGTTTTTGATCTGGTGGACGATAGCATACCCTAACTATCACATCACTCCTTGGACCTGGTAGTTTAACCCACAGTGATTCTATGGTGGAGTCAGGCCCTCCATCAATCTCCATTGTGTTGGATTTTACCACTTCTTTGACATAATGGCCACTCCCCCTCCAACCCAGCCCTCTCTATCCCTTCTATAGAGTGTATACCTGGGATTGCTGTATCCCACTGGTTCTCCACATTCCACCAGGTTTCTGTTGTGGCTATTATATCAATGTTATCCCTAGCTGCCAAATGCTCAAGTTCTCCCATCTTTGCTCGGAGGCTTCGAACACTGTTTGGATGAGCAGCAAAACATTTCTATCTCTCAAAAAGAAGTCCAGGTCATCTGGAGTTTTGGAGCTTGCTGTCATCAGTACACTGATGACACACAGCTGTCTCTCCTTCACCTCTGCAGTGGAGGCCGTCCAGACCCTTGATCTCTGCCTGGCTGCAGTATTAGATTGGACCAGGACTAACAGGCTCCGGGTTAACCCTGGGAAGACTGAGGTTCTGTTCTTCAGGGGTGGCCCGGAAGGGTACTGTGGCCCTTTTCCCAATCTGGGCGGGTCCGCCCTCCAGCTGGCGCAAAGAGTGAGGAGTCTGGGCCTCGTCCTGGATCCGGATCCATCCCTGGATTCCCAGGTGGCAGCCGTGACCAGGTCGGCCTTCTACCATTTTAGGCTTATCGCCCAGATTCGCCCGTACCTTGATGGGGACTTCCTGAGGACAGTGGTGCAGGTGCTGGTCATGTCGAAGATAGATTACTGCAACGCTCTCTACATGGGGCTTCTGTTGAATCTTGTTCGGTGACTGCAGCGGGTACAGAACGTGGCGGCCAGGTTGGTAGTTGGTGCGGGCAGGTTTGACTACATCACCCCCATTCTGGCTCGTCTGCACTGGTTGCCTGTTGCCTCCCGAATAAGGTTCAAGGTATTGGTTTTGGTTTACAAAACCCTCAGTGGCCTGGGTCCTGATTATCTGGCAGAGCGTATCTCCCTACGATCAGAGGTGGCCCGACCAACCCGATCCTCTGTGGCTTTGTTGCTTCGCGTGGCCACACCTAGAGAGGCCTGTAGGGTAGCCACCCACAAATGGGCCTTCTCGGTGGCCGCCCCAGAGTTGTGGAACAAACTTCCCAGTGAGATACGCCAGGCTCCCTCACTGGCAGCCTTCAAGAAAGCCCTTTAAACCTGGCTGTTCAGGGATGCCTTTGGCGATTGCTAGGATTGTACCAAGGTGTTCTTTTTTCTTATTGTCAAGTTTTATGCCTCTTGCCTAATACCTCCTATATTTTTTTACTGATATTCTTCTTTTTAACCTTTTTGTGTGAACCGTCCAGAGTTCCCTTTGGGAAATGGGAGCAGTATAAAATGCAAAAATAAATAAATAAAATAAATAAAATAAAGAATGACTCAGTTTCCAGATAAACTCACCTGGATGACTAAGAATCTTCACAGACATTGGTACCAACGTGTACCATCACCACTGTGTCCTTCCCAGTTCTCTCTAACAAGCTATCTAGATTTCTCATGATGTCTGCAACCTTTGCACCTGGCAGGCAAGTGACCATACGGTTATCATGCTCATCACAAATCCATCCCTCTGTATTTCTAATTATAAAATCCCCCAGTACAAGGAGCTTCTCTCCTGCAGCCTGTTCATCTATATGTACCTGATCCTGTATCTCATTAATTGTGATGAGGGAGAGATCCTCAGGTGGAACCAGTTGTTCCTCTGTGCATGCCTCATGAGGTGTGATGAGGGAAACAGCCTCAAACTGATTGTGCAATATGAGACTCTCTGAGCGATACCATGGCCTTCTACTCCTTTGAGTCACATTCCTCCACACATCTACCTCCTGAGTTGGGGAAGTGACTTCATCCTCAGAAGTGTGCCCTGTCTGATCCTGGACCCGGATAGCCTGTTCTGCTCTGTCCGAGAACAGCTCAAGCTCCTTAATATGTTGCTGGATTGATATGTGGGCCTCTAGCTGCTTGACCTTCTCTTCTAATAGTGCAACCAGCTTGCACTTGCAGCAAGTGTAGTTCTCCGTGCGCCTTGTCAAGATGACAAACATGGCACAAGTGTTACAGGTAACTACAGCTGCTCCCTCAGACTCCATGTTAATGAGTGCAGTATTCTGGGCCTTGAAAATTTTACAGTTTTACTAGCTACTAATCTAGAAATAATAATATACTATTTTTTTCTTTTGATGTTATAATGAAATCTTGCGTTAGACACGCGGGCCGGTAAAACAGCCCTAGTTGAACTGCTCCAACCCAGAAACTTACCAGTGCTCACTTGTTTCTGTCTTGCTCTGTAGGTCTTCTGGGTCTCACACACCAGGCTCAAATGGTCAAGATAGGAAGTGTTACAAACCAACTGTATAAGAAATTAGAATTTAATAGACCATTAACAGATTTAGAAAGTCACTGCATAGGTAGCAACAAGGAAAAGAAAAAAAGGGCTAATTTCACTAATTTATTAAAAAATATTCTGGATCACATTACACCCATACTAAAGTAGCTCCACTGGTTGCCAATCACCTACCATGCTCAATTCAAGGTGCTAACATTAACCGACAAAGCACAAAATGGCCTGGGTCCAAGCCAGCTCAAAGATCCAACCCGGCACTATGAACTAGCTTGGGAGCTAAGATCATCAGGAGAGGCCTTTCTCTCCATCCCGCCATCTTCACAGGCATGCCACAAAAGAACACATGAAAGGACCATCTCTGTTGCTGCTCCGAGATTTTGGAACTCTCTCCCACTAGAGGCCAGGACTGCCCCATCCCTGCTGTCTTTCCGGAAGCAGGCAAAGACCTTCCTCTTCAGACAAGCTTTCCCTGAATGAGGGACTACCTACTACAGTGGGCCCTTGTATAACAAACAGTTTGTATAACATAAAATCTGTATAACATGAAACATTTCAGAGATAGGGGAAATTTGCTTAACAAACAGAATCACCTATGGGGAGAATCCGTACAACATAAAAATTGTCGCCATTAGGGATTACTCCATTTTCAATGCATTCCTATGGGAAATTTGTATAAAGGAAAATTTGTTTAAGAGATTTCATTTGGAATGAATTAATTCCTTTATACAAGGTACCACTCTTATATGACTTTATACGGATTGCCATATATGATTGCATTGACAGATTTCATAAAACACAAGTGTTTTCCATATTGGCTGCCATCCCTGATAATGGAATTTTCTTTTCTTTTTGCGTGCTCTTTTTAGCTCTACGGTTTCTTACATGTTCTGGCCTGTATATTGTCCTTCATTATGTTAAGCCTCCTTGGGCCCTTTCCTAAGGAGAAAGGTGGGGTAAAAAAATCAAATCAAATAAATACGTTTGGGAAACAAACTTAAAAATCAATATACCAGAAAATATATGGGAAAAATATGGACTACCCAACCATATAAATCAGTATCTGCAAAATCTAAGGAGACAATGTTAAAGGTAGTACATAGATGGCATTTATGTCCTAGCAGATTACATAGAATTAATAGAGAAATATCAGAATTGTGTTGGAGAAAATGTGGACACAAAGGAACATTTGAGCTTATGTGGCTAACTTGCCCCAAAGTCCAAACATTCTGGTTTGAAGTGATCAGTTAATTGGGAAATATAACAAAAGCGAAAATCTCAAAAAGAAAGTTTTTATTGCTTTTACTTTTTACTGAAGGGAATGAAAATCTGTTAAATAAAGAATTGGTGGTGTCACGCATTCGGAGCGTTTATCACATGCCATCTCTCCGCTGCCACCAAAAATATAATTTGAATCATTTGACACGCTCCAGGGCCATTCAAGAAGATTCCTCATTTAAACTAGCGACACAGCATGTTCTGGGAGGGTGAGCAGACTCCCGCCATGCCCCAGCCAATAAAGGGAATTGTCTCCTCTGAACAACCCTCAACCCGGGAGCCTCAGAATTCCGAGTCCCATAAAGCCCAATCAAAAGAACGTTCTTGCTCACAGAAAAGTCAGTAGCGTGCAGCCTTGGCTAAGGCTCTGGTTAATTAGCAATGACTCCCCCCCCCTCAGGCACACACAGATTCCAGTTAAAAAGGTAAAGAAAAGAACTTTATTTTAAAAAGAAAAAACAGAGTAAAAACAGGAATCTCTTCTTGTCAGCATCATCTGGCAAGAGTTGGAGCTTTAACAAACAAAGGCAGATTTCAAGAACAAACTTACAAAGTAGCTTTAAATGAAAACCAGTCTCAAGAAGATAACGTGAAATGTTGCACCCCAGAAATGAAAATAATAAAGCTAACTAATTCTGGCTAATATAATCATACCTGGAACGGAAAAGATCTCTTTGCATTCCCGTGGCTTGAAAAAGCCAGCCCCGGCAGGGAAGTTACATGGCTGCAAGCTGTTGAGAAGTTTTCTCTCTATCTGGCTAAGCAGCCTATTGTTATAGACCCTGAACCTGGCTTTGTTCTTCAGGAATGCAAATTAGGCTCAGGAAAGTGTAGACTCTCTCATCAATTAGCATAATTAACAGGAAAGACTTTCTACTTTGATAGGGAACAAAAGGGCAACACATGCCTATTGATCTCAAGTGTTCCATCCCCTGAATAGAATGTTGATTGACAAGTAGATTCCTTAACTGACAGGAGTCATCCCTTGTCATCTGAGTGTAATCCTTTGAGGCCCAGAAACCCCTTTGATATAAAGGGAAATACATTGTAAAAACCCTGTTTATCCATTTGCTATCCCCTCATAACATCTTTGATGAAGATAAACTTTGATATTCAGAAGAGGCAATGTGAGATATCTTCCATTTGCTATTTTACAACCACATCAAACATTTTGGATGATGAGAAAATGTAACATTTGTGCTCCCAGTTGACTTAGCATCAACCTGTGAATTACCAAGAAAGTCAGCGTCCTTCCCAACTCAGACTTCAAATAAATGATAGTGTGTGACATGGCATAGCCAGGAATCAACAGATTATACAGATGACAGGTCAGATCAAAAGATGAATTTTCTAGAATTCATCACAGGTGGCAACCCTCAAAGGGGCACCATAGAGTGAAACAGCCCAGTGCTGGAAATCTGCACAAGACTCAAATGTGGAAAAATATGGGCAGTGGCACGAATGGAAAATTTGATTTATTGGGTTACACTCTATAAAGGGAAAATTAAACAAGAACTTTTTAATGAAAATATGGTACCCAATGTTAAAATCAGATATCAAACCTAGCTATAGATTAAGCAAAATGGAAAACGGGTTACATAGTGGGTTGTTGTAAACTGTGCCAGTATAATTTATTTTTTCCCTCTACAATCTTGCTGGCTATTTATATATTACTTTTTCCCCTTGCTATGGTTATTATTATAATTATCATTTTTATTGTCGACTTGATGTTTGTTCACTGCCCAGAGTTCCTCTGGAAGATGCGTGGTAAATAAATAAATAAATAAATAAATAAATAAATAAATAAATAAATAAGGAGAATAATGTACTACATTATGTTACAGTATGGTTATTAAATTGTTTCTTGATAAGCAATTAAAAAGAAAAAAGGAGGATTTTTCCAATGTGATTCTTTGTCACCACTACTAGTCAACATCTCACTCATCCCCTTGTCAGTAATTTTAAATAAAACTGGATGGGGCTGCCATGGTTCAGAACAAGCAGGAAATATTGATCATATGTTATACTCAGATGACCTAAAACTTATGCAAAATGTTCCACTGAGATATTATCGCTGCAAAAAGACAATGCTAAAATTGAGTGAAGACATTCAAAGGAAATTTGGTAATGACACAATATGGTAAGTTGTTATGGTACCTGTTATGTTATTGTAAGGAAATAAGCATGATGGGACGTGGTATGATTTCTAAAGCTCAATATTAGCTGTACTTTCCATTCTGTATGAGAGTCTGTAATCTAAGATATGTAGAAAAATAGACATAACAATGCTTGCAGAAGCACAGCATGGACAGCTACCATTGTTGGATTGAAGCATGTAACATCTGGAACCTTCTCAGGACATGAAGAAGGAGAGGAAGAAGCCATTAATATTCGCTTCTGACTGTTGTTTGAGTTTTCTGCTTCATAACAGATGTAGTTAATCAGCATTAGCTCTACAGTAACCCCCCCCCCGCCGATCGCGGGGGTTAGGGACCCACCCCACCCGTGATGCACAAAAAACCGCAATACTAGGAAGCGGGTGGGGTGGGGCGGGTGGGGCGATTGTGCGCCGCGCTCGCGCGGCCCCGAGGCTTCTCTGGGGTGCGTGGGAGGGCCGTGCGGAGCTATCGGATTGCTCCCCACCACCACCCCAGCGGCTCCACGGCCTCCCAGAGGGACCAGGGGGGGGCAGCGGAGAGCGATCGGCACAAGGGTTCTCCGGGGGCCGTGCGAAGCAACCCCCCCCCCAGGTTCCAGTACTGCACTCCCGCGATGTAGTGGGACCGCAATGCCAGAACCGCGAAATGGCGGGGGGGGGGTCACTGCATTCAGCTTAGACAAAATGGACCAAAGTATTAAATTAGAGAGGGTAACTTAAGACTTTATTATTTTTAGGGAAATAAGTTTATAATTGAATCCGACAGGTTTTAAATATTTTTGAATCTTTTTTACAAGTATAACTTGTTTGTAATTTAGGGTAGAAATAAAAATCTTTTTAATCAGACATTTTGCCTCACAAAGATCTGTCATTTAAAAAAGAACCCAAGGTGGACCAAAAGCGGATTTTTGCCTAACAAATGTTTTGCCTTAAGGAATTTTCTTTGTTTTGACCTCAGCCAGTAATAAATAATTTTGATTAACCACGCAGCTATTAATTTGTCTATGCGCTTTTAATTGTTGTATTTTGCCTGCTTTTGTGCAAACTGCCCAGAGATCCTCTGGGAAAGTTGATGTGATCTAGAAATGCAAAAATAAATAAATAAATAAAATCTAACAACTAGAAAAAACAGAGTTTTAAAAAAATCTGATATTATAGAACCACTATCAAGTGATGAAAAATATAAATTCCTTGGAGTACTGTACTAGAAGCAGATGAAATGCTCCACACAAAAGGAGGTCAGCTTTGTCTTGACCCACCAGAACCTCACTAGCCCTCTCGCTCCAGATGGCCTTTTAACTAATTGATTAATTAATTTAAATATTTATATACTGCAGTCCGATTTTCCACAAACGGGAACTCTAGGCGGTTAACAATAAAAACTTATAAAACAATATCTAAAAGCAGAATATAATAAATAAATAAATAATAAATAAATAAATAAATAAATAAAAGGAGAACTAGACCAGGAAGGGGGGGGACCCAGTATATAAACACAAGCGGCGACGACAACCCTTATTTGGGCTTTCTCAGTGGCCAGCCTGGCGCTTTGGAACCAACGTCCAAGCGAGATTCCGCTAGCGGAGCCTTTGCCAGCTTTGAGGAAAGCCTCTTAAAAACATGTATTTTCAAAGATCATTCTGGTGATCGCTAATTGCTTTGTTTTGCCCTGGCTGTTTGCCCGACCTCTTGCCATGGCCGGCTTGGGAGCCGATGAAGGACAAAGAGGTGGGGACCACGGCAAAGCCTGCACCTTCAACGTGGAATCCCGGTTGGTGCAAAGGGAGTGGGATGGGGGTGAATCCCAAGATGGCCTCTGCCTGAAAGCCAAGATCCAGAGAAGCTGAGCAGATGAGGGCCCTTGGTGTCACCGGTCAGTTCCGGTTTGAAGAGATGGCTTCCCCCATACAAGATCAAGGTTGCATTTAAGTTGTGTGTCTTGCCACTTCCAGCTCACCTATTTCCTCTCTTCCTGCAAGAATATCACCTCCCCTACACAACTGCTATGGTGTACTTCCCACAACTTGGATTTCACCAAGACCCAGGGATCGGCTCTCCTGAGGTCCAAGCAGAAATGCCTGCCTCATTTCTGGGTCTTTGTCATGTGAAGAATGTAAGGCCGTGCCGTGAGGTGAACAACCAGGGGGGACACACACAGAACGGAGGCGGGTGAGTTGATATCAATTTCATAGCCAAGGAATTTTCTGTGGGTCTGGAGAAGCTGCTGCTTTTGCAGAAACGAGAAGCTGGAGCTATGAGGTACAAGGACGCTGGACTTGCATGAGCCGAAATAAACGTGTCAGGGGCTGGAACGAGATCGGGAGGGCTTGCAGGCTCTTTCAGAGGAAACAGCCACATGGGTGCAGGAATCATAGAATCATAGAGTTGGAAGAGACCTCAAGGGCCATCTAGTCCAACCCCCTGCCATGCAGGAACCCCCATCACAATATTTCTGACAAATGGCCATCCAGCCTCTGCTTAAAAACCTCCAAAGGAGACTCAACCACCCTTTTTGGCAGCATCTTCCACTGCTGAACAGCTCTAACTGTCATGAAGTTCTTCCTAATGTTCAAATGGAATCACTTTTCCTGTAGTTTGAAATCATTGCCCCGAGTCCTAGTCTCTGAAGCCATGGAAAACAAACCTGTTCCCTCTTCAATATGACATCCTTTCAAATATTTAAACATAGCTATCATATCCCCTCTCAGTCTTCTTTTTGAAAGGCTAAACATTCCCAGTTCCCTAAGCCGTTCCTCATATGACATTTCCTCCAGACCTTTAACCATCCTGGCCGCCCTCCTCTGCACCCGCTCGAGGTTGTCAATATCCTTTTTAAGCTGAGGCGCACAGAACTGGACACAGGACTCCAGGTGGGGTCCAACAAGAGCAGAATAGAGTGGTACCATCACCTCCCTTGATCTAGACACTATGGTTCTGTTGATACAACCAAGATTCGCATTGGCTTTCCTGGCCGCCGCATCACACTGCTGACTGATGTTCAATTTGTGGTCCACCAAGACTCCCAGAATTTGTTTGATAGTTATGAGTTGTAGTTTGGGGGTCTCCCTTCCTCACCTGCTGCTTCTGCAAAATGCTATGCAATAGCCATATGGATATTGCATAACATAATGTGCAGACAGTGAGACCAGTGTGAGAGTGATAGCGTCATGCCTTCCCTGCACAAGGCTCTCGCACCACCATGTCTCACACAGAAGGAATTGTACTTTGCTGCGTGTAGTGCAATGCAATCAAGTAGATCTGGCTTTAAGGGGCTTAGTGCAAGGGCTAGGGTAGGCTAGTGACGGTAAGGTTACGGTTGGGCTAGTGGGTTGCACCTTGGGTGCCTCTCTGACCCACTAAGAAGACAGTCTGTGACGTATGGGTACGGATCAAGGGTTAGGGTTAGGGGGGCTAGGCAGGTTTTAGGGGGCTTTTTGGCACATCCCAGAAGTCTCCATGGCCAAGTGGCCATGCGACTGGTGGGATGGCTCCAAAAATTTGCATTGTCGTTCCACCCCACATGCTGGCCACTCGGCCAGCCCATCCAATGCGCAGGTGTAAATAAAATAAAATAAAATAAAATCAATGGAGGACAGAGGAGGAGAGGAGAGACATTTTGTTGCAAGAAAAAAACCCACTGCTACTGTGAAAAATCTGGCAGTTTATAAATTTTCGCGTGTTTCTGTTGTGCCTGTGTGTTTTTGGACCACGATTCAAAAACAATATTGTGTTCGCCGCCCCTTTTGGATCCCCCGCCCGCACCACATGGCATGGCGAAATGGCGACTCCAGTCCGCTGGCCCAGGACGGGGGGGAGGCGGGACCCCCCCTCCAGAAACCACCCCTCCGGTAGGTGCCCTGCGCCCTTAGTCAAGCAGGCATTTTTTCCGCCTGCTTTTTTGGCCCGGGAATGGTGGGGGAGAGAGTTTAAAAGTTTTTTCCTGTGCCGTCCGTGCCGCTTGCTTGCGCTTTAATTGTGGCGGCCGGCGGCGAGACTGGGCTTTTGCTGGCTGCGAGCCTGCGGCGAGTCCCACAGAGCAGCCCACAAGGACGGGGGATGGGGGGAGGCCGGGGACCTCCAAAAAACAACCCCTCTGGTAGGTGCCCTGAGGCACGGCAGGCATTTTTCCGCCTGCTTTTCGGCCGGGAACCCGGTTTTTTTAACTTTTAAAAACTTTTTTTCTGTGCCGCGTGGCATCGCGCGATCGCGCGATGCAAGGAACGAGCACGACAAATCAGACCAAAATTGTTCGTTCGTCGGTTCGAGCTCGAAGTCTGGGGCAGTGATTCCCGTTACTGTTTCCGTAGAGTAACGGAACCGAGTAACGGAAACGAAACGGAATAACGCTAAGTCGTGCCCATCATCTACCCACCGTTGGCATCACCTTTGCTCCTCTTACTACCTCAACTCCCCTGCTTGGCCCCAAAGAGAGGAGCCCGACCCTGACACCCGGAAACTTTGTCAAGTCAGACCCTGCCAATGTCCCTGATTAAAAGGAAAGAGCCATGCCAAGTAGAGAAGGGACACTCCTCCCTCCGGTTGTCCCCGTCTCAAAGTCCCCCCAGCATGAGAACATTCTTGGTTCCGTCCTCCTGCCCCAAAAGAGGAAGGGAGGCATTTGGAAGAGATCCACGCCAGGAGGTCCAGGTTAGCATCTCCCCCGCAGAATCTGCCCTCAGTGAGTGTGGGTTTTGGGGAATGACTGGGGTTGGGGGCAAAAAGAAATAACACTCTGCACATGTTCAGAAAGGCCAGGTAGCAGGCCAACATGGGCTCGGCGACCAGGTTCACACCCCACCTGACTTGGAGGTAGGGGTGGAGTTTGGAAGAATACGTGGCCATTATGGAGAAAAGGTTATATCAGACAATCCTTACCAAATCTTTATAACCGACTGCATCCAGTTAATTCTACGGTGCTGCTTGTGAGCCAAAGAAAGAAACAGATTTATCTCCTCTGCCTTGCAGGTGTTGCCGGGATCTGGACTTGGATTCTTCACTTCTTCTGGCCTAGAGAAAACCTACAAGAGATAATGGAATCATAAGAGTTGAAAGAGACCTCAAAGGGTTATCCAGTCCAAACCTCCTGCCATGCAGGGTCCCTCCTCAAAGTACCCCAGCCACACTCCCCTCCAAGAGAAAAATAAAAAAATAACACACGGACACAAAAAAACCCATTCTGTTTATCAAAACCTGCCAACCACGGGAGGGAGGGAGCCACCCTTCCCTTTCTGAAGGGATCCCCAACCTGGAGATCCAGATGGTCTGGTTTGCCCTCATTCAAGTGGAATTAACAGGCTGAGAGGAATGAATCGGGATCTCCTGAACATTCCCTAAAGGGCAGTGGGTTTGTCCTTGGTGTGTGAGCAGAAACAGAAGCCTGGAAGATCTTTCTTTATTCCAGTCAACGATTCTGGAATCAAAACCTCCTCCCCTCCCTTGCCCGAACCCCCCTTTCGAGCACACTCTGAGGCAGACACAGACACACACACACACACACACACACACACACACACCACACACACACACACACACACACACACAACACACAACACACACACACACACACACAACACACACACACAACCCCCACACCACCCACACCACACCCAGGGCAGCCGTGAGCCGGGGGGGGGGGTGTCCCTTTGGGAGAGGGCAGTGGGGTCTGTGTGTCTCTCATCCTGGGTTTTCCTCTTGATTTTCCCGCCCCCCCCCCCCCCTTTTTATTCCACCACCGTGCCTGCAGGGTTCGGGGGGGGGGGAGAGGCAGAGAAGGGGGGGAAATCCTAGAGAAAACCCCAGGATGAACACCACCACCCCTCACCCGTACAAAAGGGAGGGTCGGGGGCTCCCCCCCCTGCCACCCCATATCTCTCCCCCTCCCCCCCCCCCTCCAAAAACCCCCCCAGGAATGGGCCCAAAAGAACCATTGCTCCCCTCCCCCACCCCCTTTGCAAGCCCCCTGCAAACCCACTCGGCCTCATCCTCCCCCCCCCCCACCCCTCAAAATCTCCACCCCCACCCCCCCCCTCCCTCCCCCCCATCGCCCACCTCCCTTTCCAGGGCCCTGGAGGAGGAGGAGGAGGAGGAGAACTCCCAAGGGCAGGCGGAAAAAAAAAGGTTCTCCCGGAGACCATAGAGAAGGGAGGGAGAGACGGTCCCCCCCTTTCACTTCCGCCAAGAGGAGAGGAGGGCCCGGAGAGGACCTCCTCCCCCCCCTCCCTCCCTCCCCTAAAGGGCGGGGCTTCTCTCCTCGCTCCTTCCAATCAGAACGTCCCGCCTCAGTGGAGGAGGGGGCACTGGGGCACTGGGAGGGGCAAGAGCCTAACCGCCGCCTGGGCTTCCCAAAGGGCCTCCACGAAGCCAGGCCTACCCCCCCTTCGTCGCCCATGAAAACCCTGGAGATGGAAGGAGGAGGGGGAAAGGGTGGGAGGGGCGGGCTTAGGCCCAGGGGGCGCCTCCCTCCTCCCCTCCCTCCCTCTAGAGGGCGGGGGCTTCTCTCCTCCCCTCCTGTCCAATCAGAACGTGGTCAGCGCCTTCAGTAAGGCGGGGGGAGGGAGCCAAACCGCCGCCGGGCTTCCCCAAGGGGATCCTCGCGCATGCCACGGCTCCCCTCTCCCTCCCCTCAGGAAAGGCCAAGGGGGGGGGAGGGCCGGGAAAAGGTGTTAGTTGTACGTAAAAAGGGATTGATTTATCTTTTACTTACAGTATTTAAATAAAAAAAAAGCATTTGTTGCTCTAAAAAAAGTGGGTTGAGCCTGTGACCGAAAATAATCAAAAATAGGCTATGGATACCTTTTTTGGGTCACTACTAAAACCAAAAAAAACTGTCGTCACCACACATTTGAATGTGGCTGATCCTCAATGAGAAACACTATAAAATGGAGGACAACAAACCGGACTCCTGGAATGTAGTTTTTTTTTCCAGAGGATCCTTTCCTAATACCTTGTGCACAAGGGGTGCCTAACGCAGGGACAACTTCCTGTGGAATTCCAGTCTAAATATTATTCACGTACAGAAAAAGAAAAAAGAACAAACCAGGATTGTTAAAAAATTTGCCACGTGGAAAAGCATGCGACTTCATTACAAAATATGTTATTTTCCCGAACAAAAACCAAACTTAAAGATCAGTGAACTTTCCCATCTGCATTAGCAAATTAAAGGTCTTAATTTCGCATGTATTTTCTCTCTGTGTTAACATGAAGTTTCAAAAAGCTGGATACAAAGGTGCAAACAAAGATATTTTAAAAATCTGAGATGTCCTAGCATGGGGTTTTTGACATTTGCTATACACTTTTTGTGGTTTGGACACATCCTGTTGCCATTCGCTTTAGAAGCCCATGTCGGGCAGAGATGGGTGCTTTGCAAAATACAGAGATGATGCTTTCAGGACATAGGGTTTAGAGAAATAAATACTTTAGGATATCTATGAGGCAGAGGGCAGAATGAAGAATTGAAGATAAACTCAAAACTTGAACCTTACTTCACACTGTAAGCTAAGCTTTGGATGCACTTGCAAATCTTTATCAAAGCATTGTACCAAAAATGCAATCTTAAGAACATAAGAAGAGCCATAATGCTGGATCAGGCCAAAGGTCCATCTAGTCCAGCTCCTGTATCTCACATTGGCCCCACCAGATGCGTTTGGGAGTGCAGGAGACTAGATACCGGTCTCCTGATACCACCCCCCCTGCATCTGGCCCTTTGAAGTACCCGGGGTTTTTCAAGCCTGGACTTTAAACACATCTCCATCATAGTTTTTAACCAGTGATGGACTTTTCCTCCGGGAAAATCTGTCCAGTCCCCTTTTTTGAAGGCATCCAGGCCAGATGCCATCACCACGTCCTGTGGCAGGGAGTTCCACAGACTAACAACACTCTTAATAGAGGATGTAGTCTATCAGGTGCTGAGAATCTTTTTGGTGAAACAGAATGCACCAGATGATGGGATCAGGAGGCAGGGCTGGTGCTAAGATGGCTTCCAAGTCCCAGATAGGGTTTCACACCCAGCTTCATGACAGTTAGAGCTAAATTTGGCAGTGGGAAAATGCTGCCGCGGAGGGTGGTTAGTCTCCTTCTTTGGAGGTTTTTAAGCAGAGGCTGGATGGCCATCTGTCGGAAATATTGTGATGGGGGTTCCTGCACGGCAGGGGGTTAGACTAGATGGCCCTTGAGGTCTCTTCCAACTCTATGATTCTATGGATTCTATGATTATCAAACAAACAGCATAGTCCTTGACTATGGCCAGCAGAGTCCTGGACTGCAGCCACTAGGTACAATTGCTTCTTTTAAAGCTGGTCCTGATTATTCCTAGCTAGTTTTGCTAAAATTTTCCCAACCTTCAAAGGAACACAGGTTTTTGTATCACCCCCCTCCCCGCAATCCCTCAGGCCAGCAGGGACTTTTAGTCTGGATACAGCCAAATAGAGGGGGGTGGCGGTCAAGGACTATGCTGCTTTTTTTGATATGCTGGGCGTTAAAACCCTATCTGGGACTTTGAAGCAGTCTCTTAACACCAGCCCTGCCTCCTGATCCCATCATCAGGTGCATTCCATCTCACCAAAAGATTAAATTAAATGAGTTCTTTGCATCTGTCTTCACGGCTGAAGACCTTGGGCTGCCGGCGTGGAGATTGGAATTACAGGCCTAGTGATGAGGGGGAAAGCTGTGGATATTGTTTATCTAGACTTTAGTAAGGCCTTTGATAAGGTTCCCCATGGTATTCTTGCTAAGAAGTTAGTAGAAAGTGGGATAGATAGTGCTACTATTAGGTGGGTTTGTAATTGGTGACTAATCGCACCCAAAGGGTACCATAAATGGCCTCTTTTCAGCTTGGAGAGACGTGACCAGTGGGGTGCCCCCGGGTTCTGTTCTGGGGCCATTGCTGTTCAATATCTTTATTAATGACTTGGAGGAAGGAATAGAGAGTATGCTAATTAAATTTGCAGATGATACCAAATTGGGAAAGGGGGTGCAAAATTCCCTAGAGGATAGGATGAAAATCCAAAAGACCTTGACAGACTAGAGTGCTGGGCCAAACTAACAAAATTGATTTCAACAGAGGGAAATGTACAGTACTACATTTAGGTAAAAAAATAAATTCCACAAAAAATAAGATGGGGATACTTGGCTGGAGGATAGTACCTGTGAAAGGGATCTGGGAGTCTTGGTGGACCACAAATTGAAAAAAGAGTCAGCAGGGGATGCGGCGGCCAGGAAAGCCAATTCGATTCTTGGTTGTACAACAGAACCATAGGTCTAGACGGGGAAGTATATACCACACTATTCGGGCCTGGTCAGACCCCACCGGGAGTACGTGCCAGTTCTGTCACCTCAATTTAAAAAGGATGTTGACAACCCGAGGGGGTGCAGAGGAGGGCGACCAGGAGGGTTTTGGGGTCTGGGGGAAATGTCTTATGGGAAGGGCTTGGGGAAACTGGAATGTTTAGCCTCTCAAAATAAGACTAAGGGGGGATATGATACATGTTTAAAAATTTGAAAGGATGCATATTGAAGAGGGAACGGTTTTTTTTCCAGGCTTCAGAGACGGGACTGGGGGCAATGGTTTCAAATACAGGAAAAAATTTTCCATTTGAACATTCGAAAAACTTCATGACAGTTAACAATTCGCAGTGGAATTGCTGCTGCGGAGGGGTTTATCTCCTTTGGAGGTTTTAAGAGAGGGCTGGAGGCCATCTTCGGAAATATTGTGAGGGGGTTCCTGCAGGCAGGGGGTTTTGGACTAGAGGGCCCTTGAGTCCTTCCAACCAAAAATTCTATGATTCTATGATTGGCCCCTCGGGAGTGCGGCTATCTCCTTGGGCGGCTTGCCCCACCTGTTTTTTCCGGTGGATCCTTCTGGGGGACCCTCAGGAGCTGCGGTTTAGCCGTTATGGCGCCTCTTTTTGAAGCCCTTTCCCCCCTCGCTTCGGCTTCTCCATGTTCTGGGCTCCATCGTGGTTCCCCCCCCCCGCACCCGGGCTTCCTGCCGTGGGTTTGCCGGCGTTGGGCCCCCACCCGGCCCAAGGGGGCGGTTGTTTCTCCTTGCCACCCGGCCCTCTTTCGACCTAACGGACTCCCGGGGACGATGGCTCCGTCTGCTGATGGCCCTGCCTGTGGTAGCCTCCATCGCCGCCTTCGCTCGTCCCACAGCGAGTTATTTTGCCCCCTCTTCATCCACTCTTTGGGGGGTGTTTTCCAGCTACCGGGGAGCCAGGGTTTTTAGCCAGAGGCAGTTTGCTGGTGGCCCCGGTTTCCGTGGGCGGCGGCCATTTCGATATGGGGACAGCGAGCGGGCCGGACGATGGCTTGGCAGATGAACGCTGGCTCCCAGACAGACCCCTTGGACAAGTGACTTTGGGAAGCTCTTAGCTTCATTCCACTTGAATGTGATTTTGCCCTTGGGGGGGGCTGCCCAAGGAACGGACTGGTCCCCAGCAACGTCCACCGGGCACTGGAAAGGGAACCATCTTGCGGCGGCAAAATTTTCTCCGGCCTCCCCCCTTTGGGCGGGAGAGCCTGCCGGGGAGCGGGGCACGGATCTCCTGATGGCCGGGGAACTTTTTTAGGTCCACACTTTATCTGTCCCCAAACGATTTTTGGGCCCGGGGGGTGGTTGATTATTTAACTGGGGAGGGTTTTCGGAGCACCCGATGGCCATTTAGCCACTTACGGGACCATCTGGCCATGGGGGCCCCCTTGGGAAATTGGCCGGTCCTTTGGGAGACGCGTCGATTCCGAGGGATATTTGGAGGGACTCGATGTTTGATCCATGGTGTCGTCAAAGGTGTGGCTCTGGGTACCGGGGGGCTCCCAGTTGATACATCACTGAAATTTGCTGTTGGCTGCTGTTTGATTGATTCCACTAATTTCTAAATGCTTTGCCAAAGGCTTTTTTCTTCACCGTTATTAAATTACCCTGCCGCTTTTTGCCTTGCTCCCCCCCCCATTCATCCCCCCCGTTTTCCCCCCTGTTCCCCTGGTTTTGAGCCCTTTATTAGTTTCTGTTTTATTTTTTTCTTTCCTTTTTCTGTTTGGTTGTTTATATTGCAAAATTTTTATTTGTATTTTTTTTCCCGAGTCACCATGTCTACAGGGGACCGCTATCCCCCCGTTGTTCAGCGTGGCGATACGCTAGTATTTTGGGGTTACGGGGAGAAGAACCGGGGCAGCAATTAAAGCCGCCCCCCCTTTTATCCCCCAAATCACTGCCCCGTTCTCTAGCCATCCCCCAGCGCCTGCGACCTGTCCTGCCTCCTTTTTGAATGCCGGTCAGCAAATAAGATCCCCATCCTCTACGAGCCATCTGGATGGAAGGCCGACCTGGCCGTATCACCGAGACCTGGGGGGAGCAAGGGGGGAGCTTCGCTCCCCAACTGTCCCACCGGGTTTTTTTTGGTTTAGGCGTAGGCGTCGGAGGGCAAAGGGGGTGCATGGCCATTTTTATAGGGGAAATTTTTCATTCAGCAGACCTCAATGTTGGTGAGTCTGGGTTAAATGTCCCATCTATTGGGGGGACAGTGTACAGATTTGGCATTGTGCTTGTTACCGTGCCCCTGCAACCCAGCACAATCCCTACCAAGCTCACGATTCATGTGGCTGCACGTTGAGGTCCCCCCCCCCTCCTGGTGGGAGGGACTTCAATGTGCATGATGGCAGGAGCTTTCGGGTGGCTCTGGAATTCATGGGGCCTGGCCCCAGAACCTGACCCGGCATGTTTGTATGCCACCCATGATCTGGGTATATCTTGGGCCTAGTGTTTACCTCCACGTCGGGGAATCTTTTCTAGCGTAGGGACATTGTGTCCCTGCCGGTCATGGCAGACCACCATCTCGTCTTTTTCCCCCACATCGCCACCTGCCCCGGGGGAACATCGGCCCTTGTTTGGGCCCGCCCCCGGGGGCTTCTGACCCCCCCTTCGGTTCCAAGAGGGCCTTTGGAGCTTCCGGCGGTTTGGCTGACGATCCGGGGGAAGCCGCGGTGGACCGATTTTTGGGACGTCCCCGGGGCCCCAAACCCAAAAAGCCCCAGGGGCCCTCCTCCGTTGCAGAGCCATCCTTTGCCTGGTTTTTGCGGAGTTGAGAGTGATGAAGCAAGAGCGGAAAGGCAGGGGAGCAGCTGGAGGAAGGGGCCGGGCCGTTTAAAAAGGGGCATTATTATCCAGACTAGGGGCTATGTTCCGGGAATCAGGAGGGCCAAAACACCTTCTACTCCCCCAGAATTAGTGAGGCCTTTAACCGCCAGCAAATTATTCCGTGTGGTTCGCACCTCACTAACCTGGTCTGGAAATTTCCAGGCCTCCTCCTCTGATTTTAGTATGAGAAGTTTGCAGCCTTTTTTAGAAGAAAATAAGACCACAAAATCGGCCTTTACTCCGGTCCCTTAACTATCCTTTGCATCTCTCGACGCGCACCCCCTCAAAACTCCTC
>JAWVWN010004098.1:0-23766 GCA_037367305.1 Phrynocephalus vlangalii | reverse complement strand
CCTGATGGCGGGAAAAAAGTACCTGTGTGGACTCTGGGGAAAGTAAATGTTTTGGGGAAAGGGGGGGGTTTTTTGTCCCAGTGCCTTCGGATTCCAGTAAAAAAACAAGAAAATTTCCTTTTTGCGGGTTTGGGAATCCTTTGAGGGGGGGTTTTTAATTGTTCGGGGCCGGGATAGTCGGGAAAAACCTGCCCTTTTTTACTCTTCGGGGGACCAAAATATGAGATTTGTTTAACGTAGCTGGGGGGGGCCCGGGTTTTCCCTTTGTTTTGGGATTTTCCTGGTTGCGGCTCAAAACCCCTTTGGGTTTGGTTTTGGGTGAAAGGGGGAAAATTGTATTAAAGGTTTCCCTTTGGGCTAAAAAAAAAATTCTTCTCCCCCCCCTGGCAGCTGCCCATGCTAAATCTGCCCCTGTCTTCCCCCAGGTTGCCAAGACTTTGCGGATGTTTTGGGGAAAAAGGGGGCTGACAATTTTACCCCCGCATCGGCCCTAGGGACTGTGCCTTTGATCTGATCCCTTGGGGCACCCGCCCCTTTGTGGGATGAGTCTTCCTTGTCCAAACCTGATTTAAAAAGTTTTGAGGGTTTTCCCTAGACAAAAACCCTTCCCAAAAGGGGGTTTATACCCCCTTCCCAAATTCCCATTGTCCCCCACCGGTGATCTTTGTAAAGAAAAAGGGGGGGGAATTTTCACCCTTTTTAATTATTAGGGCCCTTTAAAACCAAGATCACTATTCGGGATCGGTCCCCTTTTTACCCATAATCTCTGATTTGGTTGGGGTTTTTAAGGGGTGGAGGTTTGCTTGGGGTTTTGGTTGGACGGGGGACAGTTTTGGCCCTGAAGATCAGTCATGGGTTCTGGTTCCAACTTGCATGTCCTGATTTGGGGGTTCAATTTTTTCCATGACATTTTCCCCTTGATGGGCCCTGGGCCCATGGGAAAGGGGGGGCCAGGGGGGAGGGGGACGCCCCCGGGGCCCTGTCTTTTCACAGAACCTTTTCTTGGGGGGGGGTTTTAAAGGGTTTGAAAAAGCTGGGGGGGGGCCCTTTAAGCTCAAGTAGCGGGAAAGCTGGGTTTCTAATGCTCGCTAAAAAACTTTTTTCTTCTCCCCCTAGAAGGGCTAGAGCAGGATTCTGCAAAGATGGGGCTACCGGAGAGCCAAAAAAAGGGGGGGGTTAAGGGCCCTTTTAGGGCTAGGGGGGTTTCGGGTTTTCCGGGGAAAACCCTGGTAATTTTAGAAAGGGGGCTTTCAAAAAATTTTAAAAAGGTGGTTCCCTGTTTTGGGTTTAAAGCGGGTTTTAAGCTCCCCTTTAAACCCCCCCTGGGGGGACCCAATTTTTTGCCATTTGAACTTCCCAACCCACGTTCCTGTCGGTGCCCTTTGGGGCCCTCTGTTTCCTTTTTTCGGACTGGTTTGGGACAAGGGCCTTAATCTGTTCCTTGGCTTTGGAAATTGGGTTTTCCCCGTGGGGTTATTCTGGTTTTAAATTGGGATGTTTTTGGGCGGGGGATTTGGGATTCTTTTTATTTTACCCTTGGGCAATTGTTTTTTTGGCAAAGGACTTGAACTTGCCCGGTTTTTCACAAAAGGGATTTTGGGAAAAAGAACTAAACCCTGTTTGTGGGTGTGCTCTGTGTGCGAGGTTTTGGGACAAAAAATGGCATTTTAAAGGGGTATTAAAACACCCTAAATTTTCTTAAAAAATTTTTTTTTTTTCTTTTCTGTAATCCCTTTGGGGGGGGTTTTGGAGGATTCCCAAAAATTTATTTTTTTTTTATGTTTTTTTTTTTTTAAGGATTACTTTTTTTGGAGGTTAAAGGGGGGCAGGGGGGCCCCTTCCCAAGGCCCCGGTACTACCTTTTCTTCTTTTCTTTTCTCTTCCTCCCCCCTATCCCCCTCTCTCTCCCCTCTCCTTCCCCTTCTCTCTCTCTCTCCCCCTCCCCTCTTCTCTCTTGCCACCATGGGGGTTTGCTGTTTTATGTTATGGGGGGGGGAAAAAAAATTTTAAAAAATTAAATAAATAAAAAAACTTTTTCCTTCCCATTCCAAACAAAACAAGGTGATGGAACTTGGACAGGGGAATCCACCCGGTTTGGTAATGAGATTTGGATGGGATGAATGAGATTTCTTTTCATGTATGCCATGTCACAGGGCACATGGGGGGGAAAAAACATTCACTTCACAACACAACACACAACCCCGACCATGAAAACAAAAAAACACATGATGATGTTGGGGATGATGATAAAGATGGATGATGATTGATGAGGGGGGGATGTTGATGTTGTGATGACGTGGATGTGGATGATGTAAAGATGAGGGGGGGGGCCCAGTCCATTTTGTGCAAATTATAAAATTTTTTTTTTATTTTAAAAAATGTTTTCGGGTTGGTTTCCTAAAGGGGTTTGGGTGCCCGCTTGCGTCAAAGGTTTTTTAAAATTTGCCAAAGAAGGGGAAAAAAACAATGAATTAAAGAAGCAATAAAAGGGTTTTTTTTTTTTGAAAAAAATTTTTTAAAACCCAAAAAAAAAAACCCAAAAAAAAACCCTTTAAAAATAAAATTTAAAATTTAAAAATGAAATGAAAACGAATGTCATTTTTTTGGGTTTTCCCGTGCCCTTTTCTCAAAGGGGTTATTTGTTTTTCAAAAAAAAAAGGAGGCGGTTTTATTTGTGAGATGTTTTCCTTGGCTCTTTTTTGCTTTGTTTCCCCCCACTTGTTTCCCTTTGGGCCCCTTTACATTCTGCTCGGGTTTTTCCCCTAGTTTGGGTAAATTTTTAGGGGTTTTCAAAGTAACCGGATGGTGTGTGGAGAAAATTGTAACATAGGGAAAATGATTTTGGGTTTTGTCGTGGACATTTTTAGGGGTTTCTTTTTAGATGATTTTTACAAAAGGGAGGTTTTGGGCCAATTTTGTATGTCATTAGGTGTGAGGGGGCACTTGAAAAAAACCATGGGGTTGGAAGGGAAAAGGTTTTCTGAGCATCAGTAAAGGGTAAAAGGATTTTTTTTGCCATCGGGGGTTTTGGGAAAGCCTTTCCCAAACATGGAAGTGTACCCATCCCCCCCTGTTCCAATGTGGTTTTTTTTAAATCTCCTTTTGGTTTTGGGGGGGAGGTACCCCTTTAAAGGGGATGGCAAAAAGATTTTTCCTAAGAAGGTTCCAAAAGAACTCTTTGTCACTCTTTGGGGCCCCCCCAGTCTGTGGTGTGAAATGCACTAAAAGTTTTTTATGTGCCTTTCCCTTTTATAAAGGGCAATTTTTCACTTTTAATAAAAATTTAATAATAATAATAATAATAATAAATAATAATAATAATAAAAATAAAAAATTATTATTATTATTATTATTATTATTATTTTTAAAAAAATTATTTTTATTATTATTATTATTATTATAAAATTTTTCCCAATACTCTTGAATAAAAAATTCTTTTTTTTTTTTGGGGGGGGGGGGGGGTTTTTTTTATTTTTTTTATAAAATAAAAAAAAAAGGCAGGTTTTTAACCCACCCCAAAAAGGGGAAAAACAACCCCCCGGGGGTTTATCCCAACAGTGATTTTTACTGGGGCGTTTTGCACAAATTTTTTGTTAAAAATTACTTTTTGTATCTAAAGAAAAAATTTGGGTTTCTGGGGAAAAAAGGGGGGGAATAGAAAAAAGGGGGAGAGGTTTAGTTTTCCTAGCTTCCCAGAAAGAAAGGAAAAGGGATCAAAGTCCCCTTTCCCTGTTTTTTAAAATTCCTAAAAAATTTTTGTATGCAAGCCCCCCCAAAATTTCGGGATCCTTATTTTCTGGGTGGTTTTTTTTGTCCATTTCAGGAACCCCCTTAAATTTCATTGTCCTTTCTTGGTATAAAGTAAAAGCTTTTAAGGGGGGGGAGAGGGGGGGGGGAGGGGGGGGGGGAGGGGGGGGGGGGGGGGTGGGGGAAAAAAAGTTGGGGGGGGGGTTGGGGGGTTAAACCATTTTTTGTGTGAAAAAAAAATATAAATGGGATGCAGAAAATGCAGTGGGGGGGATGTTTTTGGTATTGATCTATATTCCTTTGGTTTTTGTTCCTTTTAAAAAGGGAAAAAGGCCTATTGGTTTATTCAAGTTGTTGCATTTGGTTCCAAAAATCCTTTTGGTCTCGGGCCAAAAGACCTTTTTGATTGGTTGAAATTTTTTCCCCCCAAAAAAAAAATTTGATTTTTTTTCCCTAGCCAGTCCGGGGTTTTTTCCTTTTAAAAAATTAGACCCCCTTTCTGACTTGTTTTTTCCTCTAAATTAATGAGTTTTTTACACTAGAACTGTCTCCAGCCTGCTCTGTCTAAAAAAGTTTGAAAACCTCTGAAATTGTTTTAAAAACCCCCCCTACTACAGGGGGAAAAGATTTTCGCCCTTTCCCCATGGGTATCCCCCCAAAAAAGAAAAAGTACATTTTTTTAAGAAAAGGGGGGGTTTAAAAAAAACTGGGGCCCCAGCCCCCCCCTGACCCTTCTCATTCTCAGGGGATGCCCCCTTTATTTTTCCCCGGGGCCCATTTTCTTTTTTTTGAAGGGCCCCGTTTTAATTATTTTAAAGATTAAAAGATTTTTAAAGACCTTCTTGCAGAAAAAATTTGGGAAAAAGGGGTGCTTTCTTCAATTAAATTTTGGGGGAAAGAAACAGCCTAACTTTTTTTTGTTAGAGTCAGTAAAAAAAATTTAGGGGGGAAGGGAGGGGGGCACAGCAAGGGATAATCTTGTTTTTTTGGGAAAAAAATTAAAAGTTTTTTAAAAAAAAGGGGCCCCAAAAAGTAAAGACAGTACATGAACCCTTTTCCCCTCTCTCCCCTTTCACCCTGATGCGGGTGCTTTTTTAATAAAAATACTTTTGAGGTCTGAAAATACATCGGGGTCTGTGAAAAATTTCACCCGTGTGAAAAAGCTCTTGAGAAAAAAAACTTTACCTTTTTCCAAAAAATTAAAACAAAAAAACTCCCTAGCACACCCAAAGGCAGCGAAAATTCTTCTTTTGTATTCCAGAATTTTTCTGAAATGAATCCCTTTTGTGCCCCTTTGGGAATGCCTCATTAAAGCATTTGGGCTTTTGTTTCCCTTCCTTTTTTAACAAAATATATTGAATTCTTTGGTGACTATTAGGGGGAGGGGTGAATGGGCCCTTGGGAGGAGGTAGGGGGGGGAAGGGAACCCCAATTTTTAATGAAAAGATGAGCCAAAAAAGAAAAAAAAAAACCTTTTTTTTGTTGTTTTTATGGGGGTTTTCTCACCTGAAAAAAAAATTTTTTTTGGCAGAATTTTAATTTTTTATAAAATTTTTAAAAAGAAGTCTGAGGGGTAGTTTTACTGCAGTCTTTAACCCCCCCAAAAAAAGGGACAAGAGTTTGGGGAGAAAAAAATCTAAAATAAACCAAAAAAATTTTAAAAATTTTAACGGGTTAAAAATGCCCCTTTAACCCCTTTTTAAAAAGCACTCTCGGGGAACGTTTACGGGTAAAAAATTGGAGACCCCATATTGCCTCCCAGCACCTAAAGGTTAATAATTTTTCCAACCCTCTAAAGGGGAAGGGAAGGGCTAATGAACCTTGAGCCGGGCCCCCGGGGAATTTTTAAACCCCGGGGTTTTGTTTTTGGGCATAAAAGGGTTTTATTTCACGACCATTCTCGTCGAAAAAAGTGGGGTTTGTTGCATTTTTGTTTTGTCAGTTGGGGTTTTACGGGGCTTTTTTGGGGGTTCTTTTCCCTGTTTCCGTGAAAACCCGCATGGGTGTGATGGAAAATCCCGGGGGCAGGGACTGTTACCACACCCCCTTTGTTCCGTTTTTTGAGATGTAAAATTCCCCAATGCCTTTGTTTTCTTTTTTTTTTTTCCGACCCAACCCTTCCTTTTTTTTCGGGTTTTTTCAATTTTTTCCGAAACCCTTACCTTAAATTTGTGTTATGGGGGGTTAAGTTTCAAGCATTTGTCTTTTTTTTTCTTCTGAAAATGTGTGGGTGACCCCAAATTGGGGAAATGTACTGGCGAAAGGGCCCCAACTTTGACTCCTGTTTTGGGCATTTTGCGTTGGGGAAAGCCCAAACCCTCACGCCAATTTATATGGGGGAATTGGAAGGAGATGGGGAAAAAAAAACCCAAGGGCCAAGGGGGGGGAATCTCTCAATCCCCCTAAATCACAGTTCGGGAAAGTGGGGGTTTTCAGGACAAATTTCCCCTTGGCCCCCCGCAAGGGAAACGTAAAGGTTAAATTTTTCTTTCCCGGTCCCAGTGGGACCAAAAACGGCCTTTTTTTTTTAGGGGAGGGGGGAGATGGACCTTTTTTTTTGAAGTTTTTTTCACCCAAATAGTTACAGCTTTAGTACTGAAAGTTTAAGCATTCCCCCTTTGAGGTCAATTCCTCTTGCCTTGATTTTTTTTTATTTTCCAAAATTTATGGTGGTGAAAACTTAGCATTTAAACCCGGGGCCCCAAAAGAAGGGGAAGAAAAAATTAAAGGGGGAAATTTTTTTTGGGCCTTTTGCCCTAAAACCCCTAGGAGCTTCCTCTTACAGCAGCTTCCACTCATTGCTTGCGTTGGGGTTGGACTTTAAAAAGGCGGGGGGAAAAAGAAGGGGGGGGGGGAAAAAAAAGGGGGGGCCAAACCCCCCCCAAAAAAAAAATTTCCCCCCCCCCCCCCCTCCCCCCCCAAAAAAAATACTTTCCCCCCAAAAAAGTGGAAAACCACAGGGCTTTTTTTAAAAATTTGATTGATTTTAGTTGGGGGGTTAGGTTTGCACCCCTTTAAAGGTTTGACTTTGCAATAGGCCCCCTTTTTTTAAAAGGAAAAGGGGGCACTTTGCCCCACTGAAAATTTTTTTTTTTTTTTTATTCAGCGGGAAAAAAACCCCAGCGAAAAAAATTTTAAGGATTGTGTGGGGGGGCAAGGGGGACATTTTTTTATGAGGGTTTTTTTCCATCTTTTTTTGGGGGCAAACCTTTTAAAGCATTTAAGAATTCTGCTGCAGAATTAGACCCTTGAAAACTGTGGGGAAATCAAAAAATAAATGGGGGAAGATTATAGGGTTTCAAAAGGGCTTCGATTTTTCCCCTTTTTTAAAGCTTTTTTGGAAATAAAAAACCTTGTGTTCCTTTTTTGGTATTTGGGGGGAAAAAGAGGTTTTGGGCACTGAACACCCCCACAAAATTGGAAAGGGGAAGGAAAAAATTACCGGAGGGGGAACCTTTTTCCCCCCACAGTGCCCACCATTCCCCCACAAGGGGGAATTAAAAAAATTTCACTTCTCTTGTGTGTGTTTTGTTTCCCAAAACCCCTCAAACAGCAAGCACATTTTTAAAACTCAGGGAAAATAAAACAAATTTTTAAGGAGGTTGGATAAAAAAAAAATTTTTTTAAATTTCCCATTTTTATTTTTTTTTTTGGGGGGGTTTAAATTTTTTACTAGGACTCCCCCAAACCTAGGGGGGGGGGGGGATCGGCAAAAGAAATTTCCCTTTTTGCAGTTTTTTTGGGGGAAAAAATTTTTTCCCCAAAAAAGGGAAAATTTTTGGCCCCCCAGGCCCCAGGGCCAGCACAGGTATTTTTTCCGAGAAATTTTAGTAAAACTTGTCCACACAGGGAAATCTTTTTAAATTGTCCTATTCCATTTAAAAAAAAATACAACTTTAAAAATAATGTAGCGGTAGCTAAATGTTCAGTTTTTAAATGGGAAATTTTATCTTTGTTTCCCAACCCTTTGGGAAAGGCTTTGGGAGCTTAAGAGTAGAAGCCCAAACTTTTGTGGGCAGAAAGTTTGAGAAATTTAAAATGAAGATATAAACCCAAAATTAAATGGGAAAAAAATTGACATATTTTTAAATTCTTAGAAAAAGCAAAAGTCACCCCTTTTCCCCTTAGTGAAGGCAACGTTAGTGGGGTTCTGACTTAGGGGGTGCCTAGAAACCTTTTAATCTTTTATAGGGTTTGAACAAAAAAGTGGGCCACAACTTAGATGGGAAATCGCAAAAAAGAGCAATCCTTACTTTCCTGGTAATGATTAAAAAGTTTGAGTTATTTATTAGAATTTAAAGCAACAAATAATTAGAATGTTTTTTTTAAATTTAAAATTAAGTAATACTCTCTAGAGTTTTAAAAAGGGTATTTTAAAATGCACCCCTTAATGCATTTTAAAAGGTATTTTGATGGAAAATTTTCATGCTTCATGCCCTTTTCTTTTTAAAAAATTATAATGGTAGCAATGCTTTGTTTCTTTTTTGTTTTTTGCGAGGATTTTTTTCCCAAAAATGCAAAATTAGTGTTGTGTACAAGAGAGAAAAAAGGTTAAAAAATTGCATTTTTCTGGTGTGTGGGTTTGAACGTGCAATGAATTAAAAGTTTACATACAAATGCAAATTGCCCTTTTACACAAATTTGGAAAAATGGAAGAAACTTCCATCTCACTTCTCCAAAATAAAGGGTGGACTATTAAAATCTGTTTAAAAAAAAATGTGCTTTTTTCTTGCTATTAGAAATTTTGAGGTGGGGAAGACCCGGATAGCTTGAGTAACAAAAAATTGCCCAAGGTAGTGGAATATGTTCATTTTTAAAATCTGTTTGGTAGCTTTTTTGTCAGTGACAGACTTTCTCAGAATGGGCAAAATTAAACAAAAAAGCACCTTTACTTTAAATTGGGGGGGAATCCCTTTTGCTCAAAAACCCAATTTACAAAAATTTTAAATTACAATGATAGATAAAAAAAAAATAAAAATCAGTGTTGTTAATTAGAGATGGGGGTTGACCAGAAATTTTTTTTTTTTAGTTTATCCCCGCCCTGCTGGATCAGGCCCAAAACCCCTCTAGCCAAACATCCTTTTAACTCACAGTGCCCACCGATGTGTTCGGGAGTTCACAAGACTAGAGATGGGGACGCTTGAAAAAAAAAAATTGAGTTGGGCGTTAGTGGGCCGGTTTTCCCTTTTGGGTTTGTTTCCGTTTTTCGAGAAAATTCGCAAAAAAAAAACGGTTCAAATTTTTTTATTTTTGTTAGTTTTTTTTTTTTTTTTTTTTTTTTTTTTTTTTTTTTTTTTTTTTTTTTTTTTTTTTTGTTTTTTTGGGGGGGGGGGGGGGTAGCGGGGGTCCTGGAGGCACCCTTTTAGGGTGGGTTGGGCCCCCCTTGGGCCCGCTTTTAAAGGGAAAATGGGGGTCCTGGAGGCACCAATGGGTGCCTCCTTTTCCTCACCCACTGGGAAGGGGAAGGGAGGGGTCCAGGGGAAACCTCTACATGGGGGTTTTTCCCCCCCTCACCCGTGCTTTAAAATTTGGGATACAATTTGCCCCAAAAGGATATTGCATATAAACCCGTTGCGACAGTGGGACTAGGGGGTGTTTGGGAGTGAACCCCAAGGAGCCATAGGTGATGGCCCGGCCTCCACAAAACCCTTTTCTCCACGAGGGAATTGTACTTGCTGCGGTAGTTGCAATGAAGGGAAGTAGAAACTGGCTTAGGGTTAAGGGGGGGTTAGTTTCAAGGGCTAGGGGTTTGTTTTTTTTGGGGGGAAGGTTACGGTGGGCTAGTGGGTTTGCACCTCTGGGTGCCTCTCGAACCCCCCTAAGAAGACAGTCTGTATGTATGGGTAAGGACTGGAGGCAAAAGGGTTTGGGGTTTGGGTTAGGGGGTAGGGCAGGTTTTAGGGGGCTTTTTGGCACATCCCAGAAGTCATGGTCAAGTGGCCATGCGATTGGTGGGATGGCTCCAAAAATTTGCTATGGTCGTCCACTCCCACATGGCTGGCCACTCGGCCAGCCCATCATTGCACAGGTGTAAAAAAAATAAATAAATAAAATCAATGGAGGACAGAGGAGGAGAGGAGAGACATTTTGTTGCAAGAAAAAACCCACTGCTACTGTGAAAAATCTGGCAGTTTATAAATTTTCGCGTGTTTCTGTTGTGCTTGTGTTGTTTTTGGACCACGATTTCAAAAAACAATATTGCGTTCGCCGCCCCATTTTGGATCCCCCGCCCGCACCGCATGGCATGGCGACTCGAGTCCGGCTGCCCAGGACGGGGGGGAGGCGGGACCCCCCCTCCAAAAAACCCCCCTCAGGAAGTTGCCCTGCGCCCTTAGTCAAGCAGGCATTTTTCCGCCTGCTTTTTTGGCCTGGGAATGGGTGGGGGGAGGAGTTTAAAGTTTTTTCCTGTGCCGTCCGTGCCGCTTGCTTGCGCTTTAATTGCGGGGGCGGCGGCGAGACTGGGCTTTTTGCTGGCTGCGAGCCTGCGGCGATGTCCGACCAGAGCAGCCCAGGACGGGGGATGGGGGGGAGGCCGGGGACCTCCAGAAACAACCCTCTGGTAGGTGCCCTGAGGCACGGCAGGCATTTTTCCACCTGGTTTTCAGCCGGAACCGGGTTTTTTTTAACTTTAAAAAACTTTTTTTCTGTGCCGCGTGGGCATCGCGCAATCGCGCGATGCAAGGAACGAGCATGACAAATCAGACCAAAATTGTTTGTTCGTCGGTTCGAGCTCGAAGTCTGGCGGAGTAATTCCCGCTACCGTTTCCGTAGAGTAACGGAACCCAGTAACGGAAAAACGAAACGGGAATACCGCTATGTCGTGCCCATCTCTACACAAGACTAAATATCTGTCTCCTGATACCACTCCCCTGCCACACATTGGGTAAAGACCTTCATTGAGCTGTCCACCAACACACCAAGATCTCTTTCCTGATCCGTCACAGATAGCTCAGAGCCCATGAGTTGATAGATAAAGTTTTGATTTTTTGCCCCAATACGCATTACTTTACATTTTGCTACATTGAAATGCTTTTGCCATTTGGCAGCCCATTCCTAGCATGGAATTGCTTGAATCCAGAGTTTTGCTCTTCCAGTGTCCAAACATTTGTCTAAAAGCATAATGTTCAGAAACCATGTAGAATCCTTACCTGAAGAGCAGAACATTATAACCTCAGCCAATTTATCCCACTTCTGTCAACTGACATGTACCTGACTTTGAAAATTGAAAACTGAGGGGTGCTAAAAAGTTGCAGCTGGATGGGAGGAATTTCAAAAATATTTTTACTAACTTGATATCACTTGTTTTGCTTGGTAAATTGGCATTTCCCCTATATTTTATGCAATGTCTGATTATACTCGTAGGCTGTTGTTTTTTAGAAATTTATATGCTATTTATGAAAATGTCTATGTGAATTTATCTTGCAGGTGACAAAACTTTATTACTACAATCTTAAAGAAGATTCAAGACAGCAGGAAGCATGCTAAGTTTATATCACTTGGAAGGGGAAAGCTAGAAGCCAAAAGGCTTTCACTTTAAGTTTGACAAGCTTTTTGACAACTCAAGTGCTGCTGAAAGCTGATAATTCTGATCAATGTTTCCCCCAGCACCATCAATAAAAGTATTATTCTGTATGCAACAAGTAAGAAGACTGTATCTGTACCACTTTACTCCAGAGAAAGATGTAAACACAAACAAAAGGCCTGTGGACATCCAAAGTTGGCCTTCAACAAAGCAGTGTGCTGAACAATGGATCATCCTGAGACCAGAGCTGACGGAAGCACCTGGTCATTCCCTACATAGTTGGAGTGTCTGAAAAACTTTAAAGGATTTTTGGCAAACACCACATCCCTGTTTATTTCAAACCCAACAACACACTAAGGCAGAGACTTGTCTACCCAAAGGACCTGACACCAAATCACAAACGGAGCAATATACTATATGTGGTCCAATGCAGTGAGGAGGGTGCAGACTAGGGATGGGAAAAAATGAAAAATGAAATGCTGTTTTGTTCTGTCGTTACGTGATGAAATGAAATGAAATGAAACAAGGAAATAGCATTTCGTTACAGATGAAAGAAAATTGGTTTTTGTTTTTTGTTGCTGTTGAAACGAACCATATCTTTTCTGTCTGTAAGCCTCTTGCGGGCTTGGGAGAGGGGTAAAAGTTTTTTTAAAAAGTCTGGGCTTTTTAAAAAACTTTTTTCCCTCCCCAAGCCCCGTGTGCCAGCTGGTCAGCGCTTCATATAACAACTTCATATAGATGTTAAATAGCACTATCTGTAAGTTTTAAATAACAGAATATTTAATTTGTGTGTTTTCTGTTTTTTAGATTCCTGAATTTTTCATTTATGTCAGTGGATCTCACTGACATAAATAAATAGCTCTTTTGTGTTTTTCTCATTTGGGTTAACCCTAAATTCCCACCTATATATGAACTTTATTACAGGGACAGTTAACCCCTTTTGATTCATTTGTTGGGAAACAAGAGCTGGAGGGTGGGTACTGTATTCATAGAATCATAGAATCATAGAGTTGGAAGAGACCCCAAGGGCCATCCAGTCCAACCCCCTGCCATGCAGGAAACCCCCATCACACTATTTCTGACAGAATGCCATCCACCTCTGGGGCAGCATATTCCCCTGCCGAACTCTTCCTAATATTCAAATGGAATCTTTTTCCTGTAGTTTGAAACCATTGCCCTGCGTCCTAGCCTCTGAAGCCATGGAAAAACAAACCTGTTCCCTCTACAATATGACATCCTTTCAAATATTTAAAAAATAGCTATCATATTCCCTCAGTCTTCTTTTTGAAAAAGGGTAACATTCCCAGTTCCCCAAGCCGTTCCTCATAAGACATTCCTTCCAGACCTTCAACCATCCTGGTCGCCCTCCTCTGCACCCGCTCGAGGTTGTCAACATCCTTTTTTATGTGAGTGCAGTGCCAAACTCCAGGTTTGTTTTTTCCTAGCAAATACAGGTAAGTAGGATTTCAGCCTGTTGAAGCAAAGTAAAATATAAATAATATATGTAGGAAATTATGGCTGTATGACAATGACATATATGAAGTACAGACATTCTGCTAACCATACACTTTGCAGTGAGATAGGTTGTATAGATACCAGGATTCAGTATAACATCCAAGAATGCATAACTTGGATATTGTCTATTTCAGATGCTGCAATAAATAACATTTAACAGATATATGCAATGGTCCTTTTAAATAAATGCTGATTTTCCCGTAACTTATGGGGATCTAAATATTATAATTTTTTATCTCTGTGTGTCAGCTAAGATGTGTTAAGGAAACTGTCAATCACTTGGTGTTGTTTGCTTTTTAAGACTTCCACAATATAACAAGGGATGGATTTTTTTATTGATTTTTTGAAATTTAAAAACTTTTCAAAAAAGTGATCCCCACCCCCGGGCCATCCTGTTTTCCATAGTTCTTTATCATTTTGGCTAACCCCAAAGCTCATGTTACCAATTTCCCATTTTGAGATTAATTTCTTTTCCCCAAATTTCTTTTTAAAATTTAAAATTAGGGTTCAAAAAGTTTGCATTAGTTCCTTTGTTTTTTGATGAAATCTTAATGGTTAAAAAATGAAAACAGTGCTGTCTTGGTTACAATAAAATTTTATCTAATCATGTCCTTAGCTCAAAAAAAAAACCCCTTTTCCAGAACTTTTAATATTTCCATTCCCCCCAGAGAGCTTATTTTCCTATTGAGATGGGCACGACTTGGAAAATTTTTTTTCGAGTTGCGTTAGTGGGGGGGTTCCCGTTTGGGTCTTTCCCGTTTTTCGAAAAAATTCGCAAAAATTGTCGGTTTTTTTTTTTTCGTTTTTTCTTTTCCCGTTTCTGTCGCGTTTTCGCGCATTTTGAGTCTGACTGAGACTTGGGCTTGCGGGCGCAGCACGGCGGCAGTGGGGGGGGGGGGGTACATGCTGTGGGGGCGGCGCGGGGGGGGTGTGGCTAGGCGCGGTCGGGCGCGTGGGGGGGCGGGGGGGGGGCCGGGTGGGCGGGGGGGCGCGTGGGGGGGGGGGCGCGGGTCCCGCAAATGAGCAGGGAAATATTTTTAAACCCCTGCCTGGGTGAGGGAAAATTGCGGGGCACAAAAGGTAGTGCATCCTAAGAAAACAAAGTGGGGCAGAAACAAATTTGCATTTCTTTTTTTCTTTTGGTCTGCTGTGTGCTGAATTGTGAGCTAAACCCAGCCAGCCCCCCTATTGTTGGTAAAGTGCTGTTTGTTTTTATTTTTTTTGTTTGGTTTTTGAATCCACCCCCTTCCCCTCCACTCTCTCAGAGGAGCAGGAGAAAAGACATCCGTTCCCCCAAATTAAATAGGGGTCTACCCCTTACTCCTCTAAAATTGGCCCCCCCCATCACCAAGGCCCTTTGCCTTCACTTCCTTTCACGTCAAGTCACCACCTTAAAAGGGGAAAGAAAATAAAGCCAAGCCAAGAAAACCCTGTTTTTGGTCTGGTCAAAAAAAATTTAGAGTTGGTGGGTGGTTAGTACTTTCCTAGTAGTAGCTGCTACACCCGGGAAAATAGTTTTGGTGGGGGGGGAAGGGGGATGGGGCTTGGGTTGCCCTCTGGCTTAAGTTTTTCAAACCCCCAAGCCAAAAGCCCACTTGGGGGTATACAAGGGGGGGGACTTCTCTGGTCCTTAAAGGCCGGTAAGGGGGAAATGGTGGCAACAAGGCGGTTTGAGGGGAAAAAGCACAGAGCCAGAGTGGGAGGTCCTTGCCGGGGGGGGCTCGTTTTGGGGGATTGGGATGAATGGCATGAAGGATTTAAATGCCATGGCATTGGGTCACATTTGTGTTGCAGAGAGGAGATTTTGCGGAGGAGGCCATCAAATTGAGTTGGTTGGCACCAATTTTTGCCTGGTGCACCACATGGATTTTGACAAAATTTGGGTTTTTTGGTCTTTTTACTTTTTTTTTGTACGAACGCTTTTTAAAATCAGTCCCCCCTTCCGTGTGAACACGAGTCTTGCAGCCCAGAGGAAAAAGAGGGCGGAGGAGGCCAATCCCCCTTGAGTTTGGTTGGCCCCCACACTGCCTGCGTGCCCCTGTCCACCAATGTCACTTTTTGACAAAGTTTGGTGTGGTGCTTACGTACAAATGCTGTTCAAATCAGTACCTCCCTATGTGTAAAACCGGCGTCTTGCCCCCAGGGGAAAAGACGGAGGAGGGGCAATCACCTTGAGTTGGTTGGCCACATGCCTGCGTGCACACCGTCCCCCACATGTCATTTTTGCTAGTTTTGGGGGGGTGCTGTATCAGGGACCCCTTCCATGTAAAACACGGTGTCTTGCAGCCCAGGGGAAAAAGATGGAGGAGGGGCCAATCCCCTTGAGTTTGGGTTGGCACCACACTGGCTGAAAAAAGGACAGCAACCCACATTCTGAGTCTGATCTTCCTCCCAAGTCCCCAGCTGGTGCTGGTAGACTTGCTCCCTGCCGGCCCGTAGTTATACCAGCCCTTTGTGAATAAAAGTTGGTTCCAAAACCAATCCAAGAGCCAACCCTGCAAACTTTGAAAATAATGGAGGGCGGGCCCCCAAGTTTTTCTTATCTTCGTTGTGAGGCACGGTCTTGCCCCCCGGGGGAAAGAGTGGGGAGGCCCCAAAGTGGGAAATTAAATCTGGGCCAGCAATCCGCCCATGGCTTCGTTGTGAATCCCGCCCCTACAACTGAAACAGCCAAGCTGGAGGAAACTGTCAGAAAAAACTATGGGTGTGGCACCAAGTAATCTTCCCTTCTTTGTGGGCACGTGTTTTGCATCCCGGGGAAAAAGGTGGCGGGGCCACAAGTGGGTTTTGAATGGGGGCCAGCAATCCCGCCCAGGGGACCTGGCTTTTTTGTAAAATCCAGCTCTACAACCCCCAACAGCAAGCTGGATGGAACTGTCGGAAAAACAAAGGAGTGGGGACCCAACTACTTTTCCCCTTTTGGAGGCACAGTGTTTTGCATCCAAGAGGAAAGAGTGGCGGGGGGACCCCCACATACCCTGAGTCTGGGGCCCAAAGGGGGGCCCCGTGGGGGGAGGACATTCCAGGAAGAAGCCCCTGCTCCCCAACGGGGCAGAATGGCCTGAGGAGGACGCCAGGAAATTGCCCTTCTTCGTGACCCACATTGGCGCCATGGAAAAAAGCGAGCCCCTTTGGGTCTGACTTGAGGCCTGGCCCCACCCCTGACAAAAAGGACTGCAACCCAGGGGTCTTCCTACACGCGTGTGTGCTTTCCGGCCCATAAATCCTAGCGGGCAACACCCATGTTCCTTCTCAGTGAGACATAGCTTTGCATCCAAGGGAAGTAGGCCTGGAAAAACAGGCTCACTGTTGGTGAGTCAGAGTACCCACAAAAAACCCCAAGCCGGGAGTGGAGGTTTCCCTTGCTCCCCCCCTTCCAGAGACCCAAGTCGTGCATTGCATCCCAGTGGCTGCCTTCGTAGTGAATCACATTCCCCACAACTCTAAGAGCCAAGCCTTGAATTTCTGAAAACTGTCCTATTTGAACGGTGACGAGGGCCCCCAGCCGGCAGTAATTCCCCTTTTGTGAGCCACAGTGTATGGCAATGGCGCCCCTAAAGAAAATTGGGCGGTCCGGGGCTGACAACATCCCACACTGCGGCACCCCTTCTGCAGAGTCCTGTCACTGTCCCAGGAAGAGTCCAAGGGTGTTTAAATGAGTTCTGCCTAATCAGGGGCCCCCCCCCGGGCTGTTTTCTAGAACAAGACAATTCCTTCTTGTGAGGACAGTGTGTGAAACAAAAGTTGTTGAGTGAATGCACTTTTAAAGTTGGTCTTCAAGGGTTTCCGCAAGAAGAGGGAAACCCCGTGGTTTGCTGCAGGGGCAAGTTGGGGCAGTGGCAACGGGGTAAACTTAAAGCACTAACTGGACATGTGTTAGGGTGAAGGAAAAGCGGCTGGAAGCCTCCTTAACCCGGAAGTGGGGGGAGCCGCAGGCAGGGGGAAAAAGAAAAAGAGCTAGGTGAGTCTGAGTTTTTGACCACACGGTTAAAAAGGACAGCAAGCCAAGCTTTCTGACTTTCTTTCCCAGCTGTGTGCGGGTAGATGCTCCTAACTGCCGTGCCGGCTTTCCATCTCATGCCTTCGTGTGAATCACAGCGTTCCAAACCCCAAGAGCCAAGGCTGGAACTTCTCCTAAAAAGGCTCTTCTTTTTAAGAAAAAACGTTTTGAGCTGAACTGTGGTCGGAAGTAATTCCACTCCCCCCTTCTTAGTAGAACAGTGTGGTGCAGCCCAGAGGAAGGGGGTAGGGGAAAAGGCCTAAACTTCCCCCCTTAACCCAAACCCCTAAGAAAAAAAACCAGTGTTTGAAGAGTTTCCCATAATAAATCATCATTACCCCAAAACCTAGATTTGCAACCAGAAACTTTTCTGGTCCGGACCCTTTGTTCCGGGGTTGGGGCAGAATGTTAAAAAAATGTTTAAGCACCTGCACACAATGGTCAACGCACAGCCCAAGATACACGGGGACTTTCGGAGGAGTAGCAAAAACCAACAAGGAATTTCCTTCTTTGTGGGGGCACGGTGGCAGCCCGTAGAAAGAGTGGGGAGGAGACAGAGCTAGGTTGTGTAAATTACAGACTCACACAGTCAGTGGGGACAGAGTTCCACAATAACCAAACATGGAGGCTTCCTGGGCGGCAGGTTTCTCTCGCCACCCCAGGGAGGGTTTTGGAAACCCAAGAAGAAGAGTGGAAGCAGGAGAACTGGGGGGTCTTTTTCTTTAAGGCGAAAGGGGGGAGCTTCCCCCTGTACTCGTTTTGAGGTAGGTTGTTTTTAAAGTGTTCCTCACATTTTTGTGTGTGGAAAATACGGGTAGGCAGGAGGCAGGAAAGCAGGCGGCAGGCGTCGTGGGGCAAGGGAATGGTGGGGAAGCACCAAGGGAAAGGCAGGTTTAGGGTTTTTCAGCCCCCGGCAAAAGGAGAAACTTTGGGAAAATACGGGACGACCCTTTCCAATGACACTTTGAGTGGCCCTCCCTGGTTGGGAAAGGGCCAGGGCAAGAAAAATTGGGCACTAATGTACCCTTCAATTTTGTGGAGAGGGAAAAACAGGTAGGGAGGCAGGCGTTTTGCAGGCATTAGGACTGGAGTCGGCAAGTGTCACAGGGCCAGGAGGCAGGCAGGCGGCGGCAGGAGGTGTAGGCCCAAGGGGAGGCGGCAGGCTTGCGGGGGCATGGAGGATTGCAGGCAGGAGGTTTGGTTTAAAAGGGGCAACTTGTTTTGGAGTGTTGGGGTTAAAACCCAAAGGTGGAAAGGTTGAAGCGGATGAAGTCAACTTTCCCTTCCCGGGGCCCGGGACGCGGCGCGGGGCCTCGGCATTCCCCGTGGGAGAAAGGGCCGCTCACTTGGAATGGTGGGTGGGATGAAAGAGGTCCAACGCAGAGTTGAAAGAGCGGGCCAGAGGCTGCCTTTTGGCCCAGTAGGCAGTGGGTCCCAAGCTGAGGGGTTGGAGGGGGTCGGCCTGTACTCCCCACCAGGTTGGCGGGGGCTGTACTTCTTCCCCTTGCCTCCCCCCCGAGGAGGAAAACTGCATGGCTAGGGCGAGGCCCGGTAGTTTGGGTGCTGGGAAAGGACTGTTTTGGGTGAACGCTCCCCGGAGTACGAGGGTGTGGATCCCTTGGGGGACTCCTCCTACATCGCCTTTGGTTCCGTGCGCCCCCTGAAACGCCCGGCCCCCCCTGGAGACAGCCCCGCTTGGGCATAGCTCCTTTTCCGGATTTCAGCGGCGTGGGGCCACCAGGGAACCCTTGACGCGAGGTCACACGGCAGGCCATCTGGGACCCTTTTCCCTTTGAGTGGCCAAAGGGGGGTTCCACCCGGTTAACAGCCTGTTGCCAATGCCCGTCTTTGGGAGAAGATTGCCTTCTTCCGGGTACTGGTCTTAGGGTTGGGAAGGGTTGACCCCGGGGGGCTGCCCAGGCTGGCGTTGTAGCTGCTGAGGCGTGGGTGGTCTCACAAAAAGGCTGGGAGGATACCCGCCATTTGGGGGGGCGAAACAATGGGAGCACCAAAGGGCAATCCTCCCCTATAGGGGTGGGGTGGTTTACAGATGTATTCCAACTTCCCTTTTGCTCCACCCGCGTTGCCAATTTTGTGGGGGAGTTCCCCCGGGTGGTCACGTCCTGGATCGGACGTGCTCCGGGGGCCTCTCCGCCTGCTGTCACCATCATCCTGGCTCCTTGACCTGCGAGCGAGTGCCCCCCCGTCTTTGGCAATTGTCCAGCAAGGCCCTGGTCTCCCTGGTCCCTCACTCCAGGAGTCTTTGGTGCACCCCGGGCCCAAAGGATCGCCCACCATAGTGCAGTTTGTGTGCTGACACACGTGCCCCGGAACCCTTTCCCCAAGAACCGCGTTGGTCAGTTAGGCCCGCGTCTGTAACCCTGACTCCCGATTGACTGTCCCCCCCTTTCCCCAATCCCACTTCTTATTGGTCTTGAGAACGTCGCTGTTTATCCCCGTGGCGTTGTCCTCCATGCTTTGTGCCTGGAGAAGCCCACCCCATACCCTCTTTGGGGGGCTGCTTGTGCTCCCCCTGCAGCTGTCATGGGGTGACCCCGGGGCTCCGGACCTCCCGGGGTTTCCACCAATGAGCCCTCGTGAGAGGTATGTGGGCCCACCGGTCAGGGTCGAGTGAAGTGGATCTTCCCCCTTGGCCCCCTGAGCAGGGCCCGGATTCCTGTCCCGACAACTCATAAAAAGGGGGGAAGCACCGCCCGTGAAAGGTATGCGGGAGGGTCTCGTACCATGGTGCCACGTGCTTCATCGGTCCTGAAGCCCGAGACTCCACAAAGGAGAGGGGCAAAAACCCTTTGGCCCCTTTCACCCACCACTCGAGTGGGGGTCTTGGCTTTGGCCCCATTTCGAGGGTGACAAAAGTCCCACCCAAACGCCCCATTCTTGCAGGTGGCCTGCCTTTCCCACTTCAAGGGAGCTGTGTTTTTCTTTCTTATCCTTTAACCCCTTTTCCCCCCCCCTTCCTCCCTGGAGCAAGGCCTGACGGGTTCCAGGAGGTCCAGGGTGCTTCCTTTCGATGGTGCGCAACCCCTTGAGGAGAGGGTTTGGGGTCATTCCCCTGCGCAAGACACCCCGCTTTTCTTTCACCCGCCATCCTTGCGTCTTGGGGGTGTTCTCAAAATGCCCCCAAAAGCCCCCCGTGGGTTCGAAAGTACGCCCCCCCCCCTGTTATTGCCTGCGCTGCCGTTGTGTGGTGCTGGTGTGGCCCCTGCCCTGCCGGGTAAATTGACTAGTACTACGGGTCCACTGGTGGTCTTGGGTGGAAAGGGGGCTCCCTTTCCGTCACTGCTGGAGCCTGCCTTAAGTCGACTCTGCCCAGGTCCCCGAATCTGGCGGTTTTTGATAAAAGGAGCCGTTCTGATTCTGTGCCATTTTAGAATCAGAGCCTTGCTTCTTGTGTTCAAGGGGGGGCCTCAGGTAACGAAATGGGATTTGGTACGCCTCATCCCGCTTCCCTGGTTCAGCGATGGACATTGTGTTGTGCCATGGCCTGTACTCGGGAGGGAGTTGCACAGATCACTTTCTGCACTACTTCCTGTCCTTCCCTCAGGAAACGTGCCCCCATTTTCTTAGTAGGGGTCCCCCCCCCCTACCCCTGTGTGCGACCCCCCCTCTTTTTCTCACTTCTTGTGGCTCAGGGAGGGTGTTAATGTGATGTAAGGAAAAGCACCAAAGGAACTGTGCAAGTAAATGGTGATCACAACAGCAGGACAACAAGAAGGAAATAGGAGCTAGGGGTTTGCCATCCTGGCACCCAATAAGTTTCTCTATGCCCTGCACGGGCAAATGTAATTAGGGGAGAACTGTAACTTTTCCAGTTTAATTTGGGTTGTTTGTGATGTGGTGGCAAAAGTAAATGGTGAGATGGCTCACAACAGCAGCACAACAAGAAGGAAATGGAGCTAGGGGGTTTGCCAATCCCTGGCACCCAACTAAGTTTCTTAGCCCTGCACAGGGAAGTGTAATTAGGAGGAGACTGTAAATTCTTCCCAGTTGTTTGGATTGTGTATGTAGCTGTGGGGGCAACAAGTAATGAGTGAGATGGTCACAACAGAGACAACAAAGAAGGAAAAAGGAGTAGGGGGGTTTTCCAACCTGGCCCCAACTAAGTTTCTTTTGCCTGCACAGGGCAAGTGTAATTAGGGGGAGAAAAGGGAATTTTTCCGTTGTAAATTTGGTTGTGTATGTGGGGTGTGGTGGCAAAAAGTAAATGGTAGAAAAGGACCAAAACAGCAGCACAAAAAAGAAGGAAATAGGGTAGGGGTTTTTCCAACCCGGAACCCAAATAAGTTTTCTATGCCTGCCGGGAAGTGTAATTAGGAGGAGAAAATGTAACTTCTTCCCAGTTGTAAATTGGTTGGTATGTAGACTGTGGGGGAACAAGTAAATGGTGGAAAAGGCTACAAAAGCGCACAACAAAGAAGGGGAAAAAGGGGCTAGGGGTTTGCCAACCTGGCACCCCAATAAGTCTCTTATGCCCGCACAGGGCAAGTGTAATTAGGGGAGAACTGTAACTTCTTCCCAGTTGTAATTGGGTGTATTTGACTGTGGTGGCAAGTAAATGGGGTGGATGGACTCAAACAGCAGGACAAAAAGAAGGAAATGGAGTAGGGGTTTGCCATCCGGCCCCAAAATAAGTTTTCCCATGCCCCGACGGGCAAGTGTAATTAGGAGGAGAACGTAACTTTTCCCCGTTGTAATTGGATTGTGTATGTAGACTGTGGTGGAACAAGTAATGAGTGAGAAAGGACTCAAAAGCAGCCCAAAAAGAAGGAAAAAGGGTTTGGGGTTTGCCAAAACCTGGCCCCCAAACAAGTTTCTCTATGCCCCGCACAGGGGAAGTGAATTAGGAGGGAAATGTAACTTCTTCCCGTTGTAATTGGATTGTGATGTAGATGTGGTGGGAAGTAAAAAGATGAGATGGACTCACAACAGCAGCACAACAAAAAGGAAATAGGAGCAAGGGGTTTTCCAATCCTGGCAAACAAGTTTTACAAATTAATGAAGGACAAATGTAATTAGGAGAACTGTACTTAATTCTTCAAGATGTAAGTTATACAACAACTGCACAAAACCAAGTAATAGAAGCAAGGGGTTTGCAAAATTGGCGCACCCAACTTTCACAATATGCACAGTAAAATAAGAGAATGGAACTTCTTCAAAGATGTATTGAAGAAAAAGTTCTATAAGGGGCTGGGTGCCTGCCCCTTAACAAAAGTTTGTTTGAGTGCCCGACTGCAAAAAAAAAGAATGAGGTGTTGGACAAAGGGGAAAAAAAATTTTAAAGAATATCTATAGTGTTAAGTAAAATGAAATTGTAAATGTTTATAGGGAAAGTGCCCTAGCCTTGTTGCCAAAACAAATGTGTTTGAGAAATTTTGGAGTGCACGGGTTGGCGAGGGGAGACTTGCCTAGTCTCAGTCTGTTTCTGTATAATATTTTTAAAATAATTTAAACCCCAGCCTACAACCCCCCTTCTAAGCATAGTACTACTGGACCTTGGCTGTTTCTTGCCCCTTGTAATAAAACTGTAAAATAGAAAATAAAGGAATAAAAATAAACTGCACTAGGGTGGATAGGGGGGTTTCTGGATTCCCCTTCCCAAAACCCCAAAGCAACAGGCAAAAAAAAATTTTAGGGCAGGGTAAAAGGACCTTGGCCAAGTAAATGAAATTGGTGGGAAAATTTGGGGTACAAAAGAAAGGTATGGTGTGTAATATAAAATAAATATTTTCAAAATAATCTGCAGACCTCCCCCACTACCGTCCCACTCAAATCTTCCCTCCCCTTTAACAAAAATTTAAAAAGTACAGAACTTTCTCAAAAATGGAGAAAAAAAAAAAGAGAATAAACACTGTGTTGCTTTCCCCCCAGGGAATAGAAGAAAATTATTATGTTTTGCGATTCGAATTAATTCAAATTTAATTCCCCCCCTGCCCAGGAGACCGAGACCGCGGCGCGAAAAGAAATAGACTGAGCGCGCAAACCCGCCTGACCCCCTCCCAAAAAATCAAAACCCCGACTGTGAGGCTGGAACTGCCCGGCCTTTTTATGCCCTCTGGACCCGAAGTGTCAGTCAAAAAACCCGGCCATGCGATTGGGGGAATGGCTCCAAAAATTTGCTGGTCCCCTCCCCTGGCCAGCCCCCTCGTTGGCAGGTGTAAAAAAAAAAAAATTAAGAAAAAAAAAAATAAAATCAACGGAGAGTATTTTGGCAAGAAAAACCCACTGTGGTACTTAAAAAAACAAGCATTTTAAAAGGGTTTCTTTCGTGTTTTTTGTTGGGGTTTGGGGGGTTTTGGGAAGGATTTAAAAAAAAAATTTGCGGTCGCCCTTTGGCCGGGAATGGGTTTTTTTTTTAAATTTTTTTAAAAATTTTTTTCTGTGCCGCTTGGCATTGCCCGGTCGCCCCGATGCAAGTAACGAGAGACAAAATTCAGACCAAAAAAAAAAAAAAAAAAAAAAAAAAAAAAAATTGTTCGTTTCGGTTCGAGCCGAAGTTGGGGCAGTGTTTTCCCTTACCCTTTTGTAGAGTAAGGAAACGGTAAAGGAAACGGAACGGGAATACCCTAACGTGCCCCTCTTAGTACCTATTTTTTTTCACATTTTTCCCGACATCTTAGGTATTGTGCTTCATTTATTCAACCCCAATTTGGGGTCAAGTACCATCTGAAAAAAGTTTTAAAATAATTTTCTTTTATCCTAAAGATAATGATCTCGATTCTCATATTCCGATTTTTCCCCTTTCTTTTTTTTTTCTCTACCTTCTCAGGAATCTAACTCCTTCACTTCCAAAGAGTCCCATATTTTTTTGTAATTTTAGTACTTTCCTTTCTCCATATTTTTCCTGGTCAGATTCAAGATTAAAAAGGTTCGAACTGGGCATTCTCTATATCCGTTAGAAAAAAAGGACAAGAATTGGGGCAGAAGAAAAAAGTCAATTGGATGAGATTTTTGGGTTTTTTGG